>CM047430.1:19289688-19454688 GCA_026168455.1 Theocolax elegans
TTTTTGTACAAAAACGACATCTCAGTCACCACATTAATTATACCATAATCCTCTTCGCAATGCGCAAATTATCATTGTTGGTGTTAAGGGTAGAGTACGGTTATAAAAATATTTTTGTAATTTTTATAAAATATTATGTGAAATGTCATGTTTATAAAATATATTATAAAAAATATCCTTTTTTGATGATTTTTAACACATTCATTAAGTAAAATATTAAAATATTATCAAAAATAGGCTTAAAACAGGTGCAAATACAAAAAACTCCTTGCAGGATAAAAGTTGTCGAAGGGCTTTAATCGAAGAAAATTTAAATTTATATGCATATAAACTTCAACTTTAGACAGCGAATTTGGTGTATCTATAAAAATGCAATTTCTGCCTTGATAAACCCAATTGGTTTACTAATTATTTAAAAAATGTAATGTTTTTCATTTAAAAAATGAACATAAAAATGTCACATTTAACTTTAAAGAAAAAAGGCTGTGTATCTATTTTACATATACTCATCTAAAATAAGCACGATCAAAATACAACCGAGTGAGCGTTAGCGAGCGAGGTATCTGTTGCTAGTATATAAATTAAATACGAATATACGAGATGCCATATTATATTATTTATTTTATTTTCAATGCAGCAATATTGGAACGTATATTTTTAAATTAATTAATATTTTTATCGGTCTTACAGTCAATTATATATAGTTAATATATACAGTAGTATATTATATATACAGTAAATTATAAGTAGGGGCAATCTGATTGCCCATATAATTGACTGTAAGACCGATAAAAATATTAATTAATTTAGTTATACTACAGTCGACATAAGTAATATTTTATTAATTTAATAAAGGTCTATTAAGGGTTAATATGTTTTATTTTAGACATATCGAATTAAAATATGGGAGGATAGTGAAAGATTATTGTTCTAAATGGTTAAAAGGAGTGGTTAGAATTATAAAATTAAGTGAACAATTAACTTTTCTTATGAGATGTAAAAAATCAAATATTTTTCCAAAACATATTGATGATAAATTTAAAGATGTTGGTTTTTATCGGGATTATAGGAAAAGAGTCTCTCATGATTTAAACAAGAGTGTTTTCTTTTTTAAGAATATATTATTAAATTTTGAAATTAGAGATTTAAATTTTGAAATTCACCGTTTGAAAGGATTTTTATTAGATTTGAGAAATTATTTATTTAGAAATTTAAATTTGAATGATGTAAAACATTTTATGTTTAATCAAGAGAGTCACTTTAATAGAGTTAAATATGATAAAAGAAAATATTTAAAAAGAAAATTTGAATTATTATTGTATAAGAAAAACTCTCATTTAAATCAATTGAATAATTTTGAGATTAATGATAATTGATTCAGGAATGTTACCGATACTGTTATGCCTAGGGAAGTAGTGAATATCATGTCAAGGGGTTCTAAGTTTGGTCTACCATATTTGAGGAGGGATCTTCCCATTAAAGAAATAGTTGCTGATGTTGAAAGTAGAATAATAGGTTTTGAAGAAAATTTCAAAACTAAATGTAGAGGATCTTTGGTCAAAGTGGTGGATAATTTTAAAAAAGAAAGTAAATATGATAATTTTTTAAATAGTAATTTATTTCGTGAATTAAAAATAACTAAGGATTTCTTGAAAGAAAATCCAGAGATAATTTTTCAGAAAGCGGATAAAGGTAATATAACAGTGGCTTCGTATAAAAGAGATGTTATAGATCGGATTAAGCTCCTTTTGGATGATGACACTACATATAAGAAAATTAGGAATCCACATATCAATAAATTGCAAGATAAATTAAAGGAGTTACTTTCTTGTTGGAGAAAGAAAGATTATATTGATGATAAAACTTTTAAATATTTAAAATGTGAAAATGGTACAGTAGCAAAATGTTATGGGCTTCCTAAGATTCACAAAGAAAAGCTGACATATAGAATAATTATATCATCAATTAATTTTCCTACTTATAAGCTTGCTAGATTTTTGTCTGATATTTTAGTTAATGTAGTTGGTAAAACAAATTCTTATATTAAAGATAGTTGGAGTTTTTATAATATGATGAAAGATATGATTATTCCGAATAATTGTAAAATGATCTCATTGGATGTTGTATCTTTGTTTACAAACGTTCCTTTAGATTTTGTGAATGATATAATAATAGAAAAATGGTCAGATATTAGTTTATATACTATTTTAGATATTAATGAATTTACCAAAGCACTTAATTTAGTATTTAATAATACATTTTTTTCTTTTGATAAAGATTTTTATGAACAGGGATATGGATGCCCAATGGGATCACCGTTGTCACCTGTAATAGCTAATTTAGTGATGGAAAAGTTAGAGGGTATTGCTTTGTCGAAATTGAGTTTTGAACCAATGATTTTTAGTAGATTTGTTGATGACATCTTTACGATAGTACCTGAATGTTTTGTTGATGAAATGGTTGATGTTTTTAATTCAATTCATGATAGAATTAAATTTACAGTAGAGGTTAAGATTGATAAAGAATTAAATTTTTTAGATATTAAAGTTATTAGAGATGATAAAAATAAAGTTAAATTAAATTGGTATAGAAAGCCTACTTGGTCGGGTAGATTTTTAAATTTCCATTCTCATCACCAGTTCAGTGACAAGATTGGTGCGTTGAAAGGTGTTATTGACCGTGTCGTTGGACTGTCACACGGTGATTTTAGAAAAGTAAATTTAGATTTAGTTAAAAAAACTTTTGTTAATAATAATTATCCGATAGATTTGATTAATAGAGTGATTGAAGAGAGAGTGAATCAAATTTATAATAGTAAATTAAAAGTTAGAGTAGATATTAAAATTGATGCATTTGTTGTTATACCGTATGTTAGAGGTTTATCTGAAAGAATAAGAAAAGAATTTAAAAAACTAGATATTCAAGTTTTCTTTAGAAATATTAATAATTTAAGTTTTTTGTTTAATAATTGTAAGGATATAGATAGAAAGGATGATAAATCTGGAGTTGTTTATAAAATAAATTGTATTGATTGTGATAAATGTTACATTGGTCAAACTAGTAGATATTTGAAAAAGAGAATTTATGAACATAAATATAGTTTAAGGAGTGTATCTGTCACATCAGGTTTGAAGGAGCATTGTTTAGATTTTGTTCATTCATTTGATTTTAAAAATGTAGAAATTTTAGAACAAAATATTATGAATAAATTTAAAAGAGAAAGTCTTGAGAATATTCATATATTTAAGAATGATAAGAATGTTAATTTAATGTTAGAGTCAAGTAAATTAAATAAGATTTATCATCCTATCTTAACTTAGCTTAGTTTATTGGTGTGAATTTATTTAGGGTGGGTCCTTGGAGTGGGGAGGCTTTTTTTGAGGGTTTAAATATCGTGTAGAATAGATTTTCATTTCAGTCCCTGATGAGGAGCAGCAGCGAGCTCGAAACGTCGGACATCATATTTGGGGTTAGTAGATTTTTGGTGCAGGGGGGCAGTCAGATTGCTTTATTAATAATTTGTTTTTATGTTTAGTTAGTGTTTTTATTTTTATATTTTATATTTTTTATTTTTATTTTTATAGATTCTTCGGGGGTGATTATAAGTAGGGGCAATCTGATTGCCCATATAATTGACTGTAAGATCGATAAAAATATTAATTAATTTAGTTATACTACAGTCGACATAAGTAATATTTTATTACGTATATTTTTATCAATTTTAAAATATTTACGTATTTTACTATACATAATTTTGAAATAGATTTAGGAAATTTTAGAATTTTGATATTATACAAAGATAAGTTTTGTTTATAGCTATTGTGACTAATATTGCTTTTTTCGATTTGCAATAAGGATTCTTATTCTTTTTTGTGCTTAGCTGTGCCTCTTTTTCTTTACTAGCAATTCTACCTTAAACTTTTCAAAATCTCGGGCCCCTAGTCTTCCAAATTTTCATTTTCGCATGGCACACTCGACATTCACAAAAAAAGCATATATAAACTATATCTCTTTACTTTTTAGTAGATTATTGAGTCATCTACGTAAAACCTCAATTGAATTTTTTGTTAATTTAGATAATATAAGCTGTATAAAGTATAAAATTTTATACCTTTGAACTGAAGTTCAAATTGACTATACGAAATAGGTTATTTCAACAAAAAAGCTAATATAAATACGCGCACACACACACACACACACACACACACACACACACACACACACAAACACACACACACACACACACACACCCGCGCGCGCGCACACATACACACACATATCATTCAGTCAGCCTTACGCAAGTAGTTTGTTTACCATTAAAGAGAAGTATGCGAAAAGAAAATTATTTATCATGTAATGAATGTTTCAAATAATTTGCCATGTACTCATTACCAATTGAAACCTTCAAGTTGGAAGATTTATGGAGCAAAAAATGAAATTCCTGTTACAAGTACTCAAGCAAAAAAAACCATTGTTACTAGGAAAAGAAAATTACAGTACTGTAACGGCACTTGAAAACATCCTTTTATATGAAAAATTGTTGTTAGATATTTCAATTTTTGTTAAATAAGAGACTTAATTATGTTGTTATATTCATAAATTATAGAATAAAAAATGTTCTGTTTATTTACGAAGTGATTTTTTATAATTTACCCTATGATACCCCTCATTAATATTTTAATCGTTAATTTCTTAGATAAGTCTTGAAAAGAAATAGGGGCCCTCATATTTTCCTACTATTTAACCTCTAAAGAAGTAGAAATCTCCATTAAAATCAATGTGCCTCTCAAAAAAAAAAAAAAAATTTTTCAAATGAAAATGAAAGGTTCCGTGGATTTGCTCATATATATGTTAGAAAATCAAATATTTGAAACTTTTAATACACATTATATTTACGTTCATTATATGACAGTCTCAAGCCTGTAAATGCAGAGAGAAAATAATACAAACCAACATTCAAAAATAAACTGTTATAGTTAAATATCATGATGAGTAAAGGGAATAAATTGTATACATTTTTTAAAATAAAATATTTTATAATTTATTTTTATTTATGTTTTTGTTATTGTAATTAAATTCGTAACCTTTAGTAACTAATGAAAATTTATTAATTGTTAAATCGAAATTCATGTAAATAAAAATAAACAAAAAATTTATTTTGGCTCCCGAAATACACCTTTTGAGGATCTAGAAGGCTAGTCGAACTTCATGTCGCGTCTGGTCGATTAGCCTCGTAGATCCAAGCGCGTGGATATTTTTACTTACAAAAGAAATAGCGGGGATATTTATTATTATAAATAAAATTCGTAACCTTTAATAACTAATGAAAATTTATTAATTGTTAAAGCAAAATACGCCATGACGGGCACATTCATATAAATTAAAATAGATTGAAAGTTTATGTTGCCTACCGAATTATACCTCTTCAGGATCTAGAAGGCTAGTCGAACTTCATGTCGCGTCTGGTCGATTAGCCTCGTAGATCCAAGCGCGTGGATATTTTTACTTACAAAAGAAATAGCGGGGATATTTATTATTATAAATAAAATTCGTAACCTTTAGTAACTAATGAAAATTTAATAATTGTTAAAGCAAAATACGCCATGACGGGCACATTCATATAAATTAAAATAGATTGAAAGTTTATGTTGCCTACCGAATTATACCTCTTCAGGATCTAGAAGGCTAGTCGAACTTCATGTCGCGTCTGGTCGACTAGCTTCGTAGGTACGAGCGCGCGGATGCTTTTACTTACACGAGAAATAGCGGGAATATTTATTATTATAAATAAAATTCGTAAACTTTTGTAACTAATGAAAATTATTAATTGTTAAATCGGACTTACGCTATGACGTACACTTTCATATAAATTAAAATAGATAAAACTTTTATGTTGGCTACCGAATTATACCTCTAGAGGATCTAGAAGCATGCGCGCTTCTTTTGGTCTGGTAAGCTGTTAGATGGAATAGTACAATTCGGCTATAGTTCGCGGTTTCTACAAAATTTGTATGCACGAATCGGCATGGTCGCTCGTGGAAATGGTATCCATTCCGATTTGACATGGATCGATGTTGAGCTTAACTTACTTTCAAAATTGTGCCAGAAGAGGTCTGAAAATGTGTTAAATTTATTCAACATCCTGTGAATTGCCCTACAAGATCGCTTAAAAAACTAAAATAAAATAATGGAGGGTAACTATATCCACAACTACATTCTTTTTTTGCTAAGATTGATGTGTACTTGGAGTGAAAATTAGTGAATTGCTGTTGAACGTTAAGTTTAACTCGGAAGCTTGATGATTTTGAACGCCAAACATAACCTACAACGAAAAATGGTGTGTTCACTTTTAGACATGAAAACGAAACATTTGCCATCAATATGCTCTGGGAACTAAAGAGATACTTTGAACATATCTTATGGAGTAAGTATAAAAGAACATGTTATACAAATAAAGGGTGGATTAATATAATAAGTGTAGCGTTATAGAATTCAGTAAGTAATTAGTCTAGAGTAAAAATTTACTGTAACATTGCTCTTGCAGCATAATTGTATGTGTTATGTATAAATGGTATATACAAACTGTATTTATAAAGTCTACTCTTAAAAAATATCTAGCGTATTACATAATCAATGTATACAATAATTTTTGCTTACTATTGAATATACCTTTTATAGGTTAGTAAGTATAGTCAAAACATGTTGCATTATCATAATCTGTCACATTGTCACGCGGTATATCTGTATTCACATGTTATTATATGTTATAATTTTATTGCATGCAGTACTATTTATCTTGTACGTTATGGTTAACATTACTAGTTTTACAATCGCTCTACATTATATCAGATTTATTAAGTGGCAGTGTAATATATTATAATATATTTGCTGAGTACTGCATGTTATTGAGCAGCTGTTCTTAAAAAGTATATTATACACTAGTTTATATAATATATAATATTCATGAGTTCTTGGACTGTTTTAATTTGAGTTAATTAATTATTATTTTATACTTGAAAATACTGTTTAAATGTTGCTAATCACCTCTTCTTCCTTTATCTATTCTTTTTTGTTTATAGTGCATTTAAATTGTTATATTAATTGATTTATCTATTTACAGCTGCTGCAAAATCTTTTAAAGATGAATGCATGCATCAGCATCGTCTTGACTTGCCTGGTCTGGGCATAATATTTCCAAAATATACCAAAGAAAGCTGCAGCTTCCTCATAATGTAAGGTGAGTTTAGCGAAGATTATTTGTCGCAGAAGTTCAGGTTATATTTTATGCTTGTTGAATAGTATCATTCCTTTCTCAACAAATTATTTTTTAGAATTTTCTCAAATTAATTTTTAAAATTTGAAATCAAATTCATTTTTAACTTTTTTTAGGTAACTTTTGATATTTTAAAGAGAGCTAGTTGGTTTGTGCTGGATAGTATGGGATTTATAGAGTAAGTTGCATCCACTACACTGAACATTAGAAAGCTAGGAGTACTTTCTATGATGTGCTATAATAAAAAAGGTAGATATTATTAACATACAACATGATATCGAAGATAAAATAAGTTACAATTTTATTTTTCTAAATTCTAATTGAAGGTAGAAAATAATTAATAATTATTTCTGTACAGAGTCCCATTGCATTCAAATGACCTCACAGGCAGAGGTTATTACTATTAGGATTATTGATCATATTTAAAATCACAAAGTGAATTTAAGAGGTGAAAGACTGTAACTTTGTTATAAAACCAGTTCTAAAGCAGAACAATAAATTTACAGTAATACATGGTGAATTTGTATTGATAATAGAAAAATAATACACTTTCATAATTATAATATTCTAATAAAATAATTAAAATTACTAATTATGTATTTAACAATAGATATATTTATTAATATATTTGTCATAATTATACATACATTTAGAAAATATATAAATAATATTTTAAATTGCATAAAATAAGAAATTTGCGTAGATGTAACATTCTATGTACGGTATAGTTAGCTAAAATAGTTTGCTATTAAATTCCTCTTTTCTTGGAAGATAAAATACGTACGTAGAGGAAATATTTAGCAAATACATTGCTAACATTTTAATTTGTATAAAAAAGGAAATACATATTTAAAACAGTGTACGTAAAGTGCACATTTAGCAAGTACATTGCTAAAATTTTAATTTGTGTAAAATAAAAAATTTGTATTTACAATAGTGTACGTAGAGTGCACATTTAGCAAGTACATTGTTAAAAATTTCATTTATGTAAAATAAATAATTTATATTTATAATAGCGTACGTAAAGTATACATTTAACAAGTACATTGCTAAAATTTTAATTTGTATAAAAGAATAAGTACATATTTAGAACAGTGTACGTAAAGTGCACATTTAGCAAGTATATTGCTAAAATTTTAAATTGTACAAAAGAATAAATACATATTTAGAACAGTGTACGTAAAGCGCACATTCAGCAAGTACATTGCTAAAATTTGTGTAAAAGAAAAAATTTATATTTACAAAAGTGTACGTAAAGTACACATTTAGCACGTTCAATGCTAATATTTTTATTTGCATGAAAAAGAAACTTTATATTTATAACAGTGTATGCAAACTGCATAGTTAGCACATATGTTGCTATTATTTCTATTTATATAAAAAAGGACTTTTATATTTATACAAGTCAAAGTAAACTGCTTTTTATAGTGAGAATGAAGTTTACCATTGTCAATTATGTGAATAATCAGATATACATACGCACGTTTAGTAACTGCTGAATTTTTAAATAACAATGCTTTATACAATAAAGAAAACATTGGTTTATTTATATAATTTATTGTTACTGCAATCTTACCAATTTAAAAAATGTGCAAAAATATATTTTATAGTGCTGTAAATGTTTCTTATTTGAAATAATTTAATTATACATATTCTCATAGTGTATTTGCTGAGAGGTTATTCGTTCGAATATCGAAGCTGCTCAGAATAAAATTATACACTTATACAGTAAATTATATATTTACATTTATAGTAAATTTTATATTTACATTTTACAATCAGTACATATCACCATATCGCGTACTTCATATACATAGAACATTACATAGTACAATTCGAGCAAGCTTTAACGGAAACCATTAATTGTATTGTTCACGCAGAGTTTGACAACATTCTAGAAATAGATTTCAACCGTCAAATTTTACGCATAAATCATTGGTTCAAGTACACATCTGGCAATTTGCTCGTTACATAGTTAGAACATGAACGAGAACCTGTATAAAAACTGATGTAGGTTTTTCGAAGTTCAATTTACTTCTCAGTCTCCGTTCTCGCGATAGTTCGTCTTGGAAAAAGTACATCGGTAATCATGGATTACATTATAGAAATGCAAGGTCTAAGAGACAAGCACAATAGATTTTTTCCAAAAGAAGTTGCTGTAGTTTCTCTCCAAGGTCACTTTATCGATCATTGGATAGTAATGTCACCTCGGTATTACGAAGAATTGCCATGCAAAGTGAGATCTGTAAACGATTTTGTTACGGTACGACTTCATGGGATATCATGGTTCGGTGGTGATATTACATTACGTAAATTACGGTATCGCGAGAAACGCATCAAAAATATACGTGAAAGGAAGTGAAAAAGCTCTATATCTGGAATCTATACCAAGGATAGATTCAGCGATTTACATAAAGCGTTTAGCTGTAAACACAAATGCATTCTACACGCAGGTATGCAAGACAAGTATAAAACGTCGCAGTGCGCTCTGCAGAGAACATACTTATTAAAGGTATGGCTTTATTTACAACTGTCGGAGGAAGATCGTAAATTTTTTCCTCAAAATAGTTGTGAAACAATTTATGATAGTCTGTAAAAATGCTTATGAAGAGTGTGACGTAACAATTTGTACGTAATTATAGAAAAATCCCGTGTGCTACGTACAACAGATATCTCTTATAATATTCTATAATTCAAATTGATATAAAACAAAGGAAAAATGTATTTGTCTCTCGTTCTCAAAATGGCCGATTTAGCACGTGCACGAACTCCTTACCTGTGCCGTGGATCCTTGTCTCATTAACGGGAAAATAACGAGACTAATTTCTATTTCCTTTTATTAAACGTGGATTGATGGGAAAAAGGGGCAATACGCCGGATCACAATAAATCGGTATACCCGTTACCACAAATTGTTTAATTATTCCTTCTATTCATTTTAACAAGCATATACGTTACAAACCCGTATTATATAAATAACGCAAGTTTCATCCGAAACATTAACTGTTACAAAACTTATTATTATAGGAAGAGTCTGACGAACTAACAAGTATTTTAATCAATTCGCGTACCATCAATAAACAAAATATAAATACTAACGAGACATCATTCATCACAGTATAATTATTTTTTTTACTAAATTATTACTATATTTTCGTGTTACCGAAATATAATCCAATTTACACTATACACACGTGTCATAATTGAATTAAAGAAAATTAAAGAAAATAGGAAGATTGATAGTGCTATTCTCTTCTCCTTGGTTCCTTAGGAGGCGGTATCTTTCATAATCTCTTCTCAAGTCGCCATAAGTTTTCAAATTTGTACAATTTTCCATTTCTTCACTATCAGATACCCTTGTAGTAGCATTATCATTCGAACTGGTTTCAGAAGTCAATTTCTGTCTTAAATCACTTAAGGAGACAAAACAATATGGACAAGGAAATGTTGATGTTGCGGTTTGTTGTCCATTAACTATCAGCAAAAGCTTGAAGTCTGCAATAAATTTGAAAGAGATATTATTGAGTTGGGTCAAGTCGAACGAAAGCTTAATATTTGCGTGAGTTTCTTTTATTCCAGGAACCACACACAACAATAGCAACCTATTTACACTAGATAGCTTACCTTTTTTCCTTAGACGACTTCCTTCAGAGTAGAGTATTCTCCCCTACTGAAAATGTTTGCGCAATTAATAGCGTAACTTTTGACGCAATTTTTGACGCAACTTTTTGCGCTACTTTTTGCGCTACTTTTTACGTATTTTTATGGAGCCAAAAGTTGCGTCATAAATTGCGCTACTATATTGAAAATTTGAATATATATATATATATCTATAATATATAAATATTTCGCCGCCGCCGCCGCCGTATCTAAGAATTCAGAATTCAACATATATATATATGTTATATATATATATATACATATATATGTTATATATATATGTTATATCTCTCTATAATATATAAATATTTCGCCGCCGCCGCCGCCGCCTCCGCCGTGTCTAAGAATTCAGAATTCAACATATATAAGGGTGCTAGGAAAAAAACTTTCAATATAAAAGCTTTAGGAAATCAAACGATGCATCTGATGGTGACCTTCAATTTGACCTTAAGCTTGACCTTCAAGGTTATTTGAAGGTCAAAGAGATTTCTTTAAATGGGAACCCCTATTTTTGACACCGGATTCAGAAAGAGCGAAAAATTTTACGTCCAAAGCGATGGTTTTCAATTTGTTAGAATGACCTTCAAAAGGTAAAATGAAGGTTAAATATTGAAAAATCGTAAACAAGCTATTTTCTTTGAACTTTTTCGGATTTGTGGGCGAATAAATGTCAGAGTAGATTTTGGGATTAACAACCTTGAATATCTCGACCTTGGAGTTAATTTTCAAGGTCATTCAAAGGTCAAAGTAAATTTTTTATGGACAGCCTTATTTCTGACACCGGATTCAAAGAGAGCGGAAAACGTAATACCAGAAATGATATTTTACAGTTTTTCGTTGTGAACATGAGAAAGTTAATTGAAGGTTAAATTTCATAAACACTTAGAAACTATTGTCGTACATTTACTAACCTTACTTTTAGCGCTACCCAGAAACAACGACGTGGACGTAGTAAGTTCTGTTTCCTTTGGGGTGCTTGATTCACGTGAGTCCCCTTGCCTCTCACGATGGGGAGCTTGCTTAACGTGAGTCCCCTTGCCTCTCACGATTGACGTGATGTCTAGCCGGTGAAGGCAAGACAGGCTGATGTCCGGCCGGTGAAGGCAAGACAGGCTGGTGTCTGGCCTGTGAAGGCAAGATGAAAATTCTTTCAGAAATCGTCAGTTACCATTTAAAGTTCTTGCTCGAAATGCCCTCCATTTTTTAGTTGACAATGCCCCATGCGATCATAAAATGATGAAACTGCTCTTTGAATCATTTCATTTGGGATTGCCTGTACCGTCTCAATAATACGTTGTCGTAATTCCTCCAAGTTTGCAGGTTTAGTAGCATACACTTGTTTTTGACGTATTAAAAAAGTCTAGTGCGACTGCAGCGAACGAGGTTAATGTTCCTCTACACAACTGTCCTGGAAATGTTTCATCTAATTCGCACGTGTATTGCATAATGTATGATAGTCTGTAAAAGTAATGGGTGTTAACAATTTGTACCGAAATCTCATTAACCCATGTGTACGATTTCATATCCTTAACATTTTAGATAAATTTTTTTAAAACAAGAAAAAGTATTTGTCCTGTCCAAATACCTTTATAAAAATCTTAACTGTTGCCGTGGATCTGGTTTCATAACGGGCCCAAACCACTAATTTTATTTCCTTTTGTAAAACGATATGGAAAAATGGGCAATATGCCGGATCACTACATTCGGTATACCCGTTACCACAAATTGGTTAATTATTCCTGTGCTACTTTCATTTTAACAAGCATATATCTTTACAAACCCGTATTATATAAATAACGCAAGTTCATCCGAAAACATAACTGTTACAAAACTTATTATTATAGAGGAAGAGTCTGACGAACTACACGTATTTTAAGCAATTTCGCGTACCCTCAATAAACAAATATAAATACTAACAGAGGACATCATTCATCACAGTATAATTATTTTTTTACTAAATTATTACTATATTTTCGTGTTACGAAATATAATCCAATTTACACTATACACACGTGTCATAATGAATTAAAAGAAAATTAAAGAAAATAGGAAGATTGATAGTGCTATTCTCTTCTCCTTGGTTCCTTAGAGGCGGTATCTTTCATAATCTCTTCTCAAGTCGCCATAAGTTTTCAAATTTGTCCAATTTTCCATTTCTTCACTATCAGATACCCTTGTAGTAGCATTATCATTCGAACTGGTTTCAGAAGTCAATTTCTGTCTTAAATCACTTAAGGAGACAAACAATATGGACAAGGAAATGTTGATGTTGCGGTTTGTTGTCCATTAACTATCAGCAAAAGCTTGAAGTCTGCAATAAATTTGAAAGAGATATTATTGAGTTGGGTCAAGTCGAACGAAGCTTAATATTTGCGTGAGTTTCTTTTATTCCAGGAACCACACACAACAATAGCAACCTATTTACACTAGATAGCTTACCTTTTTTCCTTAGACGACTTCCTTCAGAGTAGAGTATTCTCCCCTACTGAAAATGTTTGCGCAATTAATAGCGTAACTTTTGACGCAATTTTTGACGCAACTTTTTGCGCTACTTTTTGCGCTACTTTTTACGTATTTTTATGGAGCCAAAAGTTGCGTCATAAATTGCGCTACTATATTGAAAATTTGAATATATATATATATATCTATAATATATAAATATTTCGCCGCCGCCGCCGCCGTATCTAAGAATTCAGAATTCAACATATATATATATGTTATATATATATATACATATATATGTTATATATATATGTTATATCTCTCTATAATATATAAATATTTCGCCGCCGCCGCCGCCGCCTCCGCCGTGTCTAAGAATTCAGAATTCAACATATATAAGGGTGCTAGGAAAAAACTTTCAATATAAAAGCTTTAGGAAATCAAACGATGCATCTGATGGTGACCTTCAATTTGACCTTAAGCTTGACCTTCAAGGTTATTTGAAGGTCAAAGAGATTTCTTTAAATGGGAACCCCTATTTTTGACACCGGATTCAGAAAGAGCGAAAAATTTTACGTCCAAAGCGATGGTTTTCAATTTGTTAGAATGACCTTCAAAAGGTAAAATGAAGGTTAAATATTGAAAAATCGTAAACAAGCTATTTTCTTTGAACTTTTTCGGATTTGTGGGCGAATAAATGTCAGAGTAGATTTTGGGATTAACAACCTTGAATATCTCGACCTTGGAGTTAATTTTCAAGGTCATTCAAAGGTCAAAGTAAATTTTTTATGGACAGCCTTATTTCTGACACCGGATTCAAAGAGAGCGGAAAACGTAATACCAGAAATGATATTTTACAGTTTTTCGTTGTGAACATGAGAAAGTTAATTGAAGGTTAAATTTCATAAACACTTAGAAACTATTGTCGTACATTTACTAACCTTACTTTTAGCGCTACCCAGAAACAACGACGTGGACGTAGTAAGTTCTGTTTCCTTTGGGGTGCTTGATTCACGTGAGTCCCCTTGCCTCTCACGATGGGGAGCTTGCTTAACGTGAGTCCCCTTGCCTCTCACGATTGACGTGATGTCTAGCCGGTGAAGGCAAGACAGGCTGATGTCCGGCCGGTGAAGGCAAGACAGGCTGGTGTCTGGCCTGTGAAGGCAAGATGAAAATTCTTTCAGAAATCGTCAGTTACCATTTAAAGTTCTTGCTCGAAATGCCCTCCATTTTTTAGTTGACAATGCCCCATGCGATCATAAAATGATGAAACTGCTCTTTGAATCATTTCATTTGGGATTGCCTGTACCGTCTCAATAATACGTTGTCGTAATTCCTCCAAGTTTGCAGGTTTAGTAGCATACACTTTGTTTTTGACGTAGCCCCATAAAAAATAATCTAGTGGCGACATGTCAGCGGAACGAGGTGGCCACTCAATAGTTCCTCTACGCCCAATTACTCGTCCTGGAAATGTTTCATCTAAATAACTACGCACGTGTATTGCATAATGAGGGGCCGCCCCATCTTGTTGAAAGTAAGTGGTGTTAAAATTGTCACCGACAATCTCATTAACCGCAGGTACGATTTCATTCCTTAACATGTTTAGATACTTTTTTCCTGTCAAATTACCTTCTATAAAAAACGGCCCTACTATGCTATTGTTTATGATACCTGCCCAAACATTTAGTTTTTGTGGATGTTGTGTATGTGATTCCAAAAACCAGTGTGGATTCTCTGATGCCCAGAACCTACAATTGTGACGATTAACGTTGCCATCTAACTGAAAAGTACATACATCGGAAAATACTATTTCGTTTAAAAAATTTTGCCGCGCATCTATACGGTTCATCATTAATTCGGCAAATTCCAGTCTTCGATCAAAATCATCCTCATTTAATTCTTGTACCAATTTGATTTTATATGGATGAAATTTCAACAGTTTCGTAATTCTATGAACGGAAGTCCTACAAACATTTGTTTCCCGAGATACTTGCCTGATAGAGGTTCCAGGATTTTCAATGAATGATAATGCCACATTCAAAGAAGTTTCTTCATCAGTCGCAATCTTAGGCCTCCCACTTTTGGGGCAATCTTTGACACTACCAGTTTGCTCAAAACGAGAAATAGTTTTTCCAACTGTTTTTTGTGAAATTCCTGGTTGCAACGGTAAACGGTATTCTGCATTAAATAAAGCCGCAACTCGACGATATGACCTGACCATGTTACCCCATCCTCTCATCATGAGAATGGTTATTCGTTCACGTTCTGAAAGACGATTCATATTCAAATGAATAAAAGAAATGAAGAATAAGTTGAGAATTGTAAAACAAAACTAATAATTGAAAACAGAATGAATGCTTTCATAGACCAAATTCAAACTTGTTCGTTGAAATTTTCAGAGTCACTGAAAACACTACCCACGAGGTTTTCGGGGTTGTTGTACACGAATATGGGCTCAGAATTTTAACTGGGTACCCCCGGTGTAACTCTTAAATGTTTGAATATCTGCACATTATTGCATATTTAAACATTTTCTCAAATTTGCAATCTTGCTATTTTTGATAAATTTGCTAGAATTAGTCGTGTTTATCTATTCCTTAAAACTGACGAAATCTTATTAGTTATACTCTTATTATAATAATGACACTAGCATTCAAAAAAGTGGTCTATTCTGGGAGCGAGACCTATGTATTCTTATGTATTTGACGTGCTGAATCCGAATCCAACGTAGCTTTTACTCAGGCATCCCCAAAAATTTTTTAAAGTTATAAAAAACCGTGAAAAAGGTGAATAAAATCCATATTAAAATGGTAAGATTCGGAGTAAAACAGTTTTTTATGAGTGTACGTGGTTTTTGTGTATTTTGACTTGCTAAACCCAAATCCAGGGCTTATTTTACCCGGTTGGATCAGACTGTCTTGCCTTCACCGGCAGGACACCAGCCTGTCTTGCATTGTTGCAAATTTTTCATTTTTGCAAATTTTTCATTTTTGCAAATTTTCCAATTTTGCAAATTTTCCAATTTTGCAAATTTTCCAATTTTGCAAATTTTCCAATTTTGCAAATTTTTCATTTTTGCAAATTTTCCAATTTTGCAAATTTTCCAATTTTGCAAATTTTTCAATTTTGCAAATTTTCCAATTTTGCAAATTTTCCAATTTTGCAAATTTTTTATTTTTACTTTTTTACTTAAGCATTCCATCGTGAGAGACAAAGGAGAATCACGTTAAGCAAGCATCCCATCGTGAGAGGCAAGGCGACTCATTTCTGGCATTACGTTTTCCGCTCTCTTTGAATCCGGTGTCAGAAATAAGGCTGTCCATAAAAAATTTACTTTGACCTTTGAATGACCTTGAAAATTAACTCCAAGGTCGAGATACTCAAGGTTGTTAATCCCAAAATCTACTCTGACATTTATTCGCCCACAAATCCGAAAAAATTCAAAGAAAATAGCTTGTTTACGATTTTTCAATATTTAACCTTCATTTTACCTTTTGAAGGTCATTCTAACAAATTGAAAACCATCGCTTTGAACGTAAAATTTTTCGCTCTTTCTGAATCCAGTGTCAAAGATAGGGGTTCCCATTTAAAGAAATCTCTTTGACCTTCAAATAACCTTGAAGGTCAAGCTTAAGTTCAAATTGAAGGTCACCATCAGATGCATCGTTTGATTTCCTAAAGCTTTTATATTGAAAGTTTTTTTCCTAGCACCCTTATTTTCCGAGATATTCAGGTGTGTCCATACTTTTGGGACACCCTGTATATGTCATATATATATATATAAGTGTGTGTGTGTGTGTGTGTGTGTGTGTGTGTGTGAGTGTGCGTGTGCGTGTGCGTGTGAGTGTGCGTGTGCGTGTGCGTGTGCGTGTGAGTGTGCGTGTGTGTGTGTGTGTGTGTGTGTGTGTGTGTGTGTGTGTGTGTGTGTGTGTGAACATACACTTTTCCAAATATCCATATGTGATATATACAACGGGTTAAAAATTAAATACATTAATTATTGCATTTCACACATCAATCCAACTTTAAAAAATTTCTAATATTTTGATGAATGCAATCAAATAAAAAAATGAATATTAATAAAGTTATATTTATTTATTTAACTAAAAGCTCCAAATTTTAAAAGACAAGATTTTTTGTTTTAAACTCTTACCTCGAGGTTTTTCCAAATTCAAGATGGCAGCATCCAAGATGGTAATATATATATAGGAGAAAATTTTTTGATATTTCGATATTATTCCATAAACAATGTTTTATGATGAATGTTTATCAACATTGGACATATGGCGTAGTTTTTACCATTTCAAGATGGCGGACCCAATATAGCAGCAAGAAATTAGTCAAATTCTTCGATTTTTATGAAATTCGATTTACAGGGATTTCTTGGATTGATGATTACGAATTCGTTATAATAATTCGTTAGTTATTATTATTCGTTAATAGACTTCGTTGTATATGTTAATGATAAAGATATAATTATTTGGCAGGTTATAAAACAACTTTGAATCATTACTCATTATATATTACCATCTTGGATGCTGCCATCTTGAATTTGGAAAAACCTCGAGATAAGAGTTTAAAACAAAAAATCTTGTCTTTCAAAATTTGGAGCTTTTAGTTAAATAAATAAATAAAACTTTATTGATATGCATTTTTTTTATTTGATTGCATTCATCAAAATATTAGAAATTTTTTAAAGTTGGATTGATGTTAAAAATTGCAATTGAAAATATATATATTTTCAAATTTTCAATATAGTAGCGCAATTTATGGCGCAACTTTTGGCTCGATAAAGATACGTAAAAAGTAGCGCAAAATGTTGCGTCAAAAGTTGCGCTATTAATTGCGTAAACATTTTCAGTAGTAGGGTACCAATCCTGACGCCACCTTAATTCAACTCTATAAGTCATTTGAAACGGCTACATAACTTTTATACTCCTTCCGAGGTGTTAACTGGGTTGGCGCCTCCACTTGTGCCATTCGCATTTTTTTCTTCTCTCTCTTATTCATGAACACCGTATACGAGAAAGTCCCGCGCTTCGTTGCGTCAATGCGCACTCGCGGTGGACCTCGCTGTGCATGCGAGTGGGCTCCCCAGTACTAGATATTGTCACCGTAGCCAAGTAGGAGTTTTCCCTGACCCAGGAGGAGGCATCGACAACAATTATACACAGGTAATGCATGGGATTTTATATGTACTTCCCCCACTACGTTGATGTACTACGTTACATCTGGTTAAAGTAACTAACAACCGAAAGTGATGGGACAATCATTGATACATAAAGAGGTGATTGTAGAACAGTCAGCTGAGCATAAACAGTCGATATGTGAGTTTACCGAACGAAACAGTGTAGTATAACGTTCATAAATTTCTAGTGTACAATTTAAGTAAAAAATGGCTGATTATCAATTAAAAAAAACGTGCAATATACCTGGAGTTGCCTAATCTCTTATTAGCTACAACGTATGCTCTGAATAAATCAAACACAAAGAGGGTCTGCGTAGGACTTAAGCAGAGAGGAGGATATTATCGCTATGTTATTACCATGCCCCCCTATAACTTCTCTAATAAATTTGATAAATATAATTGTCTAACCTTTATCAATTTTTATAAAATTCGAAGATGATTAACAAAATCTCAAAATAATTACTGATTACCATAAAAAAACAGATTATCGTTGTCTTTACTTTTTTAATTTCTTTCTCTTTTTATATAATGTATAATTAATCGTGGAATCCGTTACACATTTTACGACGCAAGAAATAAGGAGATTAATCATGGAATTCATCGTGAGTGAAACTACGGGAATGCTTTTAGTATAATTACTAGAAAATCTTTCAAATATCTTAATTATTAAAAACGTCAAAAATACGGTTTAATAGGAAAAATTTATTCATAAAACCAAAATATAAATAGCTGATCCTTTATTATATTCATTTATAATTTACTATATTTTATGATGTTAATTGTAGAATCCGTTGCCAATTTAATAAGTATTGATGCTGATATGCAATTCGTGTAAGTAATAGATCTGTAAATTTTATCTGCGCCGGAACTCCCAATCACTGAAAAATAAGCAAATACAAAATTTATAATAATGTTTGCAATAATATTTTGTAATACATAAACAAAGAAATGCAAATTTTTTAAGACTATAGGCGCAAGTAACGATTACCACGCTTATAATTACAATTATTATCAACAAATAAGGGATACTTTTACAGAAACTAATAATGTCCAGGTAGTTGATTACCGTAGAATGGAACTTATTGTTTTATTCGTATATTTCTTTTTGATTAAAAGAGAGTTGACTAAACACTGATTAATCCGAGTAACAAAATATAGGATTTATCGAGAGGTAGAGAGCGATGAATCATCGCTTTTTTATGTTCCTCTTTGTCTGAGATTACTACCGTCAACTGCATACGTGCGCGAGAAGTTTTTGGATAGCCAGAAAAACATAAACACGTCCCTTTTTGTCTCGCAAAAAAATGGAAGATGAGAAAATTCGCCAATATCTGCTCAGCCGTCTACAAAGAATAACAGTTGGATCGTGAGTATTGACACAAATTCCCCTCCCGTATACATGCATATTTGACGCTAACCCATTGAAGATAAAAGCTCTTTTTGCTAGGTGAATTATACCCTCTTTTTCGAGAATCAGAGTTTCAACTTTATACAAAACACAAAATTTTCTAACTTTTATTTAGCGGATACTCGAGACAGCTTTAAATTTACTTAATAATTACCGATCCGTGAGATTTGTTTAATAATTTGAATCGAAATATACATTGTCATATTACACTAGGGATAAGGGAGCGGGTGATGGTTATCAATAAAATAAGTATATTACATAATTAAAAACTTATTAATGTAGTAAAATGAGCTGGGTTGGTGCGAGTTGCTTACTCGGTGAAACGAATGCACAGATGGACTCGCGTACATACTGACCTACGTTAATCTGACGCGTACTTAAAAGTTTAATTCAACAGATTGCTCTAGTGCGTTAATAATTTAATCCCAGATCGTACGATTGCGACCGACGATGTCAGTCGACGACGTATACGAAGCACAGTCCTAATAATAAATGTCATGTGACATTTAAATTAAAACGCTGTTTAAACTTTCCGAATAATAAGAAGTACATTTGTCGGTATAGTGAGTCACTTTTTAAGCAAAAATACCTCCCAGGTAAGCTCAAAAATCAAGGATATATTGCGTTTTAGTCTCACTTTCGATTTTTAAAAAATTTTTTACATATGAGTGGTTTTCTGTGACATTAAAGATGAAAAAAATAAATATTGCTATACTGTGCGAATATGTTTTAGAGGTATTCAGTAGTTCTCCTGAATTTTTTCAGATTTTTTCGGGGCCATTATTTTAAGTTATAGAGAGTCAAAGTTGACATTTTAGCACTTTTTTTGCATTATATGCTCATTTTCATGAATTTGTAGCTCCCAGGGGATGCATTTTTCACTAAAAACATAAACATAACTTTTTTTGTAAAATTTTCTGAACTTTTCATTAAAAATACTTTCAAAGACATAAATGTATGCTGTCACATTCTAGTAAGCCATTTAAACCTTAATTAGATTTTTGGATGGATAAAATATTTTTGATCGTACAACCCTTTTTTTTACTATAAATGTTTTTATTAATTATAACTATATTCAACGTTTTAAACTAATATAAATTAAATATTTCAACAGATTCTTCTTGAAATTTATAAACTTTTTCAAATTTAATGTATATAAGAAGAAATTGTTAGATTTTGAGTTATTAAGTTATAAAAATGGCCAAAAAGTCATGTTTTCAAAATTCGATTTTTTGATTGGCTACAGCTCTGGTACTAATTGAAATTGAGGTCTAAAAATTGAACTACAGTCTATTCAAGTAGTTTTTTTACTGATTCCATACATTAAAACATAATTCTATTTTTTAACTGGATCGCTTCACATGGAATTTCCCATATACTAGAAATATAAATAGAAACACTGGGCACGCGAGACAACGGCGGCCGATGGACCCGTTGCAACGAAGCAGCGAACGAGCCCGAGCTCGGAGAGGTTTCTCCCTCAATTACTTCTGAGCATTTTGTAAATGCTGTTCCTGGCACGCTCGTACTCTCCATACAACTTGAAAATATTGTATCCACTCGTACACTTTCGCGTGGTCAAATCGGAGACGGTCTGAGAGGTGTCTCCGCTCTGTTGTTTGATCGTTCTGATGGTGACTCCTATGGGGGAATTTTTAGAGCGAAAACTAGGCGAATAGCGTTTTGTACTTCGAATCTTGACAGCTTACTTTTTCCATCACTGAAAAAAAAGTAAGGTTGTATTTGCTTGAGTGTCAAGTAGTATCTACCTAAGTCCGTCAAGCAGTAGCGCTTGAGTTCTTTCTACTTTTGAAGCCAAGCAGAGTAACTTGACCATGTCAAGTAACAAACGTTTGATTTAGATACGGTAGATTCTACCGCACAAATAAAGTAATATTGAAATTCTGAAACAGTTGCGCATGTAACCTATAGATTAAAGATATAGAAGTTTATTTTTATGAAAAGAATAATTCGATAAGGTTATTCGCTGTAAAAAGTAAATATAACATTATGAAATTTGCAAAACTACATTATTTTATTTGAAAACAAAATTTAATATATTAACCTGTTAATTACTATTTATATATATTATTTATATATACTATTATATATATTATTATACTACTAAACTACATTTATATATACTATTTATATATTTATTATAGCCCTCTAACCTACAAAATTAGAACTTTGTTTCTCGTTTTCAGGATCCTGTGTACAGTGCTTAACTGGTAAAGGCTTTCTTACGAAACTCGTTATACAGTCTACTAAAAAGCGTTTACTTATAGTTAGTTTTTATAAATCAAAGATATTTTTTTTTAATTTATGTAAAACAAAATTATATTGTATGACTTACATTTAAGAAGATGTAGAACCCAAATTACAGGAATCTACACCTTTCCACCCAAGAATTATATCGAAAATATTGAATTAAAAAAATTTAAGAAAAAATAATTTTTGTACTAATACTCGGATAAATAATTTTTGGTCGGTTAAATTATTAGTCAAAAAAGGCATAGTTTTTCAACCCAAACATTGTCATTGTTAATAATAGGTTATTAATAGGCTGTAAGTTTAATTTTGCAAATTTCATAATGTTATATTTACGTTTTTACAGCGAATAACCTTATCGAATTATTCTTTTCATAAAAATAAACTTCTATATCTTTATTCTATAGGTTACATGCGCAACTGTTTCAGAATTTCAATATTACTTTATTTATTCGGTAGAATCTACCGTATCTAAATCAAACGTTTGTTACTTGACATGGTCAATTTACTCTGCTTGGCTTCAAAAGTAGAAAGAACTCAAGCGCTACTGCTTGACGGACTTAGGTAGATACTACTTGACACTCAAGCAAATACAACCTTACTTTTTTTTCAGTGATGGGTTACTGCTCTTCCGCGTTCTTTATATATGTATCAATGAATATCTAGATAAAAATAAGTACCAAAAATTCAAGGAACTGAAAATTTCTGCTAAAAAGCTGGGATTCAAGTATGTTTGGCATAAATTTGGCAATTTTTATGTTAAAGTACGGGAAGAGACAACTGCCCTCATTTTTAACCTTTGGACTGCCGGCATTTTTGCCTTTTAAATTGATATTTTTGATGTGCAAAATTTATACATATAAACACCTCATATCTCTAGAGTAGTTGTCAAGGCCACAGGTGGCTCATATATGAGCCATGCCGGCAGTCTAAAGGTTAATAATTTGACAGAGCTGGAAGGATAGTTGAGGCAAATATTGAAATTATCGGGGGTACGAAAAACGACGAACATAATCTGTATTATAAAATGTCAGGCAGGGACGGTGACACGGCTGATATACCAGTAAAAAAGAGTGAAAAAAACACAAATAAGATTACTAAAACTAAAAATAACACTAAAAACAAAATTAAGAGCAATAACAATAAAAGTAATGGAAAAAATAAAAATAAAAGCAAATTTTCTCACACAAATAAATCTGACACCGTCTTTGCTGATTGCTTACAAGTAAATAATAATAATGATAATAAGAGTAATAGTGGTGGTAATATTAATGATAAAGATATCAAAAACAGTAATAATGATAACAACAATGTACTTTCTAAAGAAAATTGACTGCATGGGAGGGCCTCCGGAGGGTCGAGGTCTTTCACTTGTCTTTCTTCGTCAGGTTCTTTCTGATTTTCCCTCCTATGATCTCTTCGGGGTAGCGAAGTCTAGGCTTAACTCAAAGATTAAGGATACCGTCATTCAGATAAGAGACTATATGATAATTAAGCAAGACCGAAATTCCATTGGTGATGGGGTGGCTTTATGCGTAAAATCTGGCCTTAAATGTCACATAAAATCGACGACTAAAACCGAGCTACCTTTTAAACCAGGCATAACTGAATATATTTTATGAAGCATTCAAGAGCGTCCTGTATTTGTTGCCGTTATCTATCGGCCACCAAAGATGGCCATTGTGGGTGAATCAGACTTTTTAAATAATCTACGCAAATTTAGTCTTGATTATAGTCAGAAATTTATCATGGATGATCTGAATGTCGATATTTTCAAGGAGTGTGATGATGCTAATTTCGTTCACAATTTATCCGCGGAATTTTCTTTACAACTTGTTCAGCATAGACCCACGCATTTCACCTCCGCCTCGGGGGTGCTTGGCTGGATGTCATTTTTGTCGATGATAACGACTTAATTGTTGATCTTACAAGGGAAGTACATGACCTCCGGGAAACGGATCTCATCCTAACTTTGGTATGTCTTTTATAATATAAATATATGAAGAAAGCCAAGTTATCTCTTGCCAATGGCCACTTTTACGGAAGTTATTCGACATCCAATAATAATAGCAGTAAAAAATACTTCCAATTCGGTCGCTTATAACTTGAAAACAAATAAAGATAAACAATCAAACCAAAAACCAGAAGAAAGCTGAGTTCAAGTATATATGGTTTGAAAAAAAGAAGCTCAAATTGCTTAATTTGAAGCAAAGTTATGAAGAAAATAAGAAATTGAAGACTATTAAGCCAAAAGAAACAATAAATTTTTCATATTAAATTTTGGCCTAATAGTCTTCAATTTCTTATTTTCTTCATAACTTTGCTTCAAATTAAGCAATTTGAGCTTCTTTTTTTCAAACCATATCTACTTGAACTCAACTTTTTTCTGGTTTTTGGTGCGATTGTTTATCATTATTTGTTTCTGAGATAAGCGACCGAATTGGAAGTACTTTTTAATGCTATTATTATTGGATGTCGAATAACTTCCGTAAAAGTGGCCATTGGCAAGAGATAACTTGGCTTTCTTCATATTTTTATATTATAAAAGACATACCAAAGTTAGGATGAGATCCGTTTCCCGGAGGTCATGTACTCTCCTTGTTAGTAACATCCCTGTACCCTTTCACAATGGTCATAATATTTTTGTGCTACTATTCTTTATAATAATTTTTCGCAAGTCAACACTATTACAAATACTATTACTTTCTGCGATTTTAAAAATATTCCTGCCAATGATCTTTAATGTTTGCTTTCCCAGTGTGATTTGTCGCCTTTTCATGTTGCTGAAATTGACATTTAGCTTACGCTGGAATGTCTCTGTGATAATATATCAGCGGTTGTAGACTTAATTGCTCCATGTGGACGCAAAGCTATCCCAGCTGCAGCGCAAACGTAACGCACAATTTAGACGATACTCACATACGAAGGACCTAAAAATACTTGAACAATTTCTTCACATTAAAAGACATACAGACGAAATAACTGAGGCAACGAAAACGGAGTATTATCAGAGTCGTATAACTGAGGCTCTTGATAATGACAATGTTTGGAAAAATATGCGAAATTTAGGATTCATTCCTGGGCGAGAGGTTGACTTAAATGGTTTCAATTGGTATCTTCTCTAGATGAGCTCCCAGGGGCTCTGGAAGGGGGGTTACAAGAAATCTCGTACCTTCCCTGATGCGTACCGGCACTGATAAACGCTCACGACAGGTGCAAGATGCGCATCTATGGAACTCCTTGCCGACAGAGATTCCTCGCCTGGCCTCATTGGTTTTAAGGCTGCGTCTCGGAGACACTTCTCAGCACAAGAATAGTTTTAATCTAAATGTACTATTGTTATTCTATGTTGTACCGTCCTATATACACATGTATGAAAGTATTTAAGGGATGTTATATGACGTGAGATTGTGATGACGAATGACTGCTTTATTGTGTCGTTCAATTTTAAATTTTGAATTGTATTTTAGTATTGTGACTGATAGATGTATTGACAGTTGTTTTATTTGTATTATATTTTATCTGCTGATTTACTGTGATATTCGCCGTATTTGCATCTATTCTACGAATGTGAAATTTTCAACTGTGATATCATTGTGCAATATTGTATTCATACAAGCTTCTATGTAGTTTATATTTTTATTTGAAAAATTGTAAATTTTTGTACTGTACAAAAAAAGTTATATCTATCTATCTATCTATCTTACCTTTCTTTCTATCTCTTTCTCTCCTAAGCGCGCGCAAGGTGTGTTGGTTACAACACTAGTTACTGCTCCTAATTTTTGTGTTTGATTCGCATCTCACCCTTCTTCCTGAGCATTACAGCACTGATCATTAGGAAGAGGATCGACTACAGATCGCACTTTTTAATAAAGTTCTTGTAATGGTTGGTTCTTCCGCCTTCTATTCATCTAAAAACTGTAAAGTGAGTTTGGAGGTTAAGTTCAATCGTCTCCCGTGGGCAGAAAATAGGCGGCATAAGTTTTTGCACGGTTTTGGCAACAGGAGCGCCTCTACAGGGGTCGAGTCAAAGTACAGTTGCTCCCTTTTATCCTCTATCTTCACTTGTACTGACTCGACGTGACTTCAATCGCTTCATCTCTGGCTGCTATCAACGATCTACGTTTGAAATGGCTACCTCGCGACTATGTTTTATTTGCAAAATACGTATTTCAAGGAAGGAATACTCAGAGGTATGTCCGAACTGCAATTATATTACGCACCTGCACTGTGTATCGTGTATGCCTGGCTTCAGCCAGCGGCGGTGCGGTCACTTAGCGCGCACGGTTGCTGTGCCGAGAGAGAGGCGAGTGATGACTCGAGTCGGGAGGGAGCAGCACCGTCTGGTATGAGTATCGCGAGCGCGGCGGTGGTTGAGCATTTTACGGCGTTACGTGTAACTCCCCCCACTGCGTCTTGCTCCAAGCGCTTGGCCGCGCCTTCGTCGCCATCATTGGAGCAGGTTGCTAAGCAACCTCGCGCGGCGTGGGATTCCGTTGCGATGGCAGTTGTACCTCCGCCGAGGTTTATAAATTTCGAACGTGCTGTAGTTCAACTTGTGGAGCGAGTGGAGACCAAGGTTTAGGGCGTTGATTCGAGGCTTGCCCAGATAAATAAGGAGCTGCGAACTTTGCATGAGCGTGTTGAAAGACACGAAATTAAGACCAATGAGTGGTTTAGTGAGATGAAGGTTCGTGTCGAGCATTTAATGTCGAGCATGACAATGGAATTACTTCGGCATCTAATCTCTCGGGTGGCTCTGAAAATTTGATCTTGAATTAATTGAAGTTTTACTTAAACACATCAAACTGCCGCTTACCGCCTCCCAGATAATAGAGACTCGTCCATGGTATCCACGTTCAGGAACATCTCCATCAACTGATGTAGCTACGGCCTCGCCCTCAATGAAGGGAATAGTTTTTAAAGTATCTTCACCGGCAGTCAGAGACCTCATAATCGAGAGAGCGCACCTATTAAAAGAAAGTACGTCCTTAAGTCTTTTTGGTGAAGGAGGGGAGACATCTCTCGATATCAGACCGTTGTGGCCTAAGGCAGTACATGCTTTATGGTCAAAGACTCTTCTGGTAAATGATTTTCATAATTTTAATGTAAATAATAATCATATAGAGTTGCCTGGCCAGAATCTAAATTGTTATTTGTGCTGTCTTTCAAATTGTTCGAATGTTAATACTAATCATATATCTTGCATGCATTAATCTAATCAGTTAAGTCATCTACAAAATAATGTTTCATCTAGCATGTAATCATCTAACTTATTTTACATCTCTCACAGTTCTCGTCTCCTTGGTATGTAATCACCTAATTTATTACCCATTACTCATTATAATCATCAGTCTAACATGTATCTACATAACGCATTAACCATATCTCGTAATAATCAATTCATTGTTTCGTCATCTCCGAATTTATTTATTCCGCGTCTTTCTCAAGATATATCCTCCTCTACAATCATTTCTAACATTCATGGATCTGATTCTTGTATTGCAACAGTTATTTCACATCTAATGGTATCGGCTGTCTCAATTTTTGACATACTCGCGCCAGGTAAGCTTGTAACTGTAGGCAATAAATTTAAGCCATGGGTGACCGCGGAAGTCAGAAGCTTAATTAAGTCTAGGAATGTGGCATTTAGGGTTTTTAAAGTAACTAAGAGTAGAGAGGATTATGAGAGCTATAAAATATTAAGAAACAGGATATCTAATATGCTGGATGCAAATAAATACAATGATTTTACTAATAATATAAAAGAGGCTGCGGACCCTAAGGCTAAATGGAGGGAGTTAAGAAATCTGGGATTGGGTAATAAAACCAATTCATCTCCTTTGGATATTTTTTCCACCCGACAATTAAACGCCCACTATGCTTTAATCTCGAATGAAGTACCATTACTTACTCCTTCTTTCTTGGAATCACCAATTCGTTCCTCTGAAAGTAGTATACATAGTACAGCCAAATTTGAGTTTGAAGTAATCCATCCTCGAGGAGTTCAGCGGAATTTTTTTAAAGCAAAATCAAGGGCATTGGGGACGGACGGGTTATCTGTGGAAATGCTGAAGCTTCTTGAACCCCAACTAATCCCTCATTTGACTGAATTATTTAATTTATTACTGTCTTCGGGCTATTTTCCGGACTGTTGCAGGCGAATTTTAATGTTCCCTTTGGCGAAGTCGAACAGGATTGAAACTTGTTCGGACACGAGACCCATAGCTAAACTCTGTGAGGTCTCAAAAATTTTGGAGCGACTAGTTCACTGCCAACTGTCGACATATCTTGAGAGGAATAAATTATTGGTTGATAGACAGGCGGGTTTTCGCAGAGATCATAACACCCAGACTACATTATTGGGAGTACTTGATGATATTAGAAAGGCTATTGATTCACGCAATATAACCATTCTGATCCTGTTCGACTTCTCAAAGGCGTTCGACACAGTACTGCACGGCTTGCTTTTAACTAAATTGCGCAATATGGGTTGTTCTGACACAGCATTGAGGTGGTTTTTCCACTATATAGTGGGTCGTTCTCAGGCGGTTGTGGATGAGTTGGGTACATGCTCCGACTGGCTGAGGGTAAACTCGGGTGGACCTCACGGCAGTATGTTGGGTCCTCTGTTATTTTCAATATTTATTAATGATCTTCCTGAGGTGCTACAATACAGCAATTATATGATTTATGCCGATGATACCCAGGTTTATTATTCCTTTCCGCCTGTAGACCTTGAATTGGGTGTCCAACGGATTACTCAGAATGCAAATGCGGTAGCATCCTGGGCTGCGAGAAACTGTTTAAATCTAAATTTAAATAAAAACAAGGTGATGATCCTGGGTAGTAAGGCATATGTCTCGCGTATGGACTTAACAACTGCTCCACGGGTTAAACTACTGAATGAATACCTCGAATATAAAAATTGTGTTAAATCTCTAGGCGTTTGGATATCGCCCAATCTTGACTGGTCCAAGCACGTCCTGACTATATCTCAAAGGGTTCATGGAGTTTTACGTTCACTGCGTTTTTACAAGAGAACTTTTTCTCAGAATACTAGAAGATACCTAGTGGAAGTGCTGATAATGCCTTATGTTGATTACGCAAGTGCTGTTTATAATGACTTGGATCATACAAGGAATTTAAAGCTTGTGACGTAGCGTTTCCTACATAAATGTGGGGAATCCCGTACATTACGTACAACAGATAATAATAATAATCTCGATATATATGTGTGTATATTTGTTTAAATAAACGGGGTAATTGATAGTCGCTCTTCGTCCTATTAAAATGGCCGACTCAGCACGTGCACGAACTTCTTACCTGTGCCGTGGATCCTCGTCTAGCCGACGGGAAAATGGCGGGACTATAAAATCCTTTCCTAATTAATTAATCTCAACCACAGGGGGAATAATTGAAATCACACAAAAGAGGAATAAATTCAATAGTCCGTGTAAGGGAGTAATTAACTATTTATTTACTTCACTTTTATCCATAATATAATCTTTACAAATTCAAATCTTACAGACGAAGTCGCGAACTTTTAACTAACATAGGAAAAATTGTAACACTAATTTTAGATTACAAATTACGAAATTTATTTACTTAAAATCTCATAATCAATAATGGAGGTAGTAATTCTTTATCAAATCAAGCCGCGATACCGAAAATAATCCATAAACGAACAAAATATGCATCAACGAAATAAAACGCGAGTCGATATTTCTGAAATCCTCCAACGATAATATTTCCTGGACTTCCTCTCAAATAATCTTTTATCAACAACAGACTTTTTTATATCAACCTCTTCTTCTTCCAACAATATCTATCTTCGCCACAACAATAATTCACGTAATCAACAACTTCCCAAAATAATATCTGATAACTTAGAAAAACACTGGCGTCTCACTTAACGGATCAGCTAGTAACGAATCCTCTCCTCCCTTTTCCGCTTTCTTCTTCCTTTTTCCTAAATTTCCGTCAAGAACGACCCACGGCGCTGTCAACTTCTTTCATTTGAATATGGCACGCGTTTTCCCATTATTGGTAGGTCAACAGGTGCTATCGATCCTACTGCCACCTTCATTCCTTCCGTACTATCCATTCAAATTTAGCGGTGCGAATATTATCGACAGTCCCAAGTGTTAGCTGGGCTAGCGCCTCCACTTGTGCAATACGGTGCACCCGCGAACTATTTTTACAGACTATAATTTCATATATATATATAATAAATATTTAAGTGAAGTGAATTAGTGTGACGAGTTTTATTGCTGCCTTCACCGAATAATCCATCAATTTCCCATCCTTTCCTTTTATTTATTCATACTATTCGGTGATGAGAATGGCTCAAGCTTTGTTGTTATGCATTGTTTACTTTTTTTCTTAACCTCTGTAATACCACATGTCAACCCTACCTCTAACCTATCCTACACACTACATTTATTACAAACTCTTCCTTATTTAGTTTAAACAATTACGTCATTTACTATCATTCTGATTTCTAATTTTCCCTACAGGTAACGATACCCAGGACCAGCAGGAGCCAGTGCCAAGGAGTCGCTACGTAGCCATGTAGGAGTTTTCCCTTGACTCAGAAGGAGGTATCAACAACATTTATACACAGGTAATGCACGGGCATTATCTGTGTTAGGTAAGTTATTTCAATAATAGTATCCTTGGTTCATTACCTATATTAATATTATATATATTTTTGGTTTCAGGTACTGGACGACGACAAGGTTTTTAATATTATCTTATTATGTGAGGTATTTACTACCTCACAAGCTTGAGCGTTTACTTAATGCTTGCGTTAGGTTTGTGTGGGGAAACCTGCATAGACATGAACACGTAACACCCTATAGGCTGAAATTACGATGCCTGTCGGTCGAATCAAGACGTTTGTTTTTCATTGGCACATTGGCTTTTACAGTCTTGGCTCGATATTCACCTCATTACCTCTCTGATCACTTCATTGGAGCCATTAATTCAGAGAATCATTATCGCCATTCATCTCGCTTTCCTCCTAAAACATTGATCTATCTACCACCTCGAACAGAATCACTTCATAAATCATTTGTTATCATTGGCTCTAAATTACTAAATTCACTCCCTATCATCCCATTTGAATTATCCGACCTGAATTATTTTAAATCATTATTATTTAAGCATCTATTGAAGCTAGACTGTACAGCTTGGAATAATAGGTGTTGCGTGAGAATCTGAACTGTCCCCGTATAAGCGATATCCAGCAAACATTACTTAAGCATTACTTTTACTTTTACTTTTACTTTTACTTTTATCATTTATCATGTGTAATTATGATTTATTGTATTTTAGCGTTGAAATTATGTCATTTTTTCATTTCAATACTTTTTTATATCTATAATTATTGTTATTATTATTATTATTATTATTATGTTTATTGTTTATTATTTTGTATATTTATATACGTATCAACGCTTTTTGTAAAATGTGTTTACGGGGTTTCTACCCCAATGAAACCTAATAAAGATCTATCTATCTATCTATCTATCTATCTCTCTCTCTCACGCACACACATACACTCTTTAATTGTAGTATCCTAGAGCATGTTTGGTTGCTATGTCACAGATTTTCTATCACTTTCTGCAGAAGATAAATTATTCGCTATTTTTTAGCAAAATAATGTGTTAGAGGCTAAATTTGATGTTAATCTAGCTTCCGTATCGAATCATATGAACAAGTTAGATTCTGATGTCAGTCGGACTTTCTCATGTATTAGTGCGTTTCAGACAAATACGGCTTCAAATTCAGTTGCTGATTTAATCATTTCAGGTATTCCCAACGGTATACGATTCATTGATGAGGATATATTAATTTTCAACTGCCTTGAGATGAATGGATTGTTTCTTAAAATCAAATTTGGAATAGTGCCTTTTCATTTAATCTCTCTGTTGATTCCGTCGAATTTAAGAAACTAAAATCTATGAAGAGAGATTTACCCGCTTTAGCAACATCTCCAGGCATTTTTAGGCTTAGTGATAAGAAATCTTCATTAATGAATTTTTCAATAGTTTTACGTATGGATTGTTTTCTCAGACACGTAATCGTGCTAAGTTGTGTGGATATGAGAGAATTTGGGTACGTAATGAGCATATGTATGTACGCAATAATGCTAATGCCGATCAGATTATTATAAATAACTTAGCGGATGTTGAGTTGTTAAATGGATGCGAGATACCGAATGACGGCAAACTAAATAATAAAAATTGCTATTGACGAGTTATGTAAAAAGTCTGCATATTTAAATTGCGTAAACTGTAAATTCCGTCAGGTCTGAGCGTAATTAATTATTTATTTTCTAGAAGGACATGAACCAGGTATACTTGCAATTACCGAAAAAACTGTCTAGCGCTATATTGTGCGAGACTGTTAACATCTTCGTAGATTATTGATGCTTGAGACTGCGAATTCCTAAGAGATATGGGATCTTAGCTTACCAACTGTCCTCTTGGTAGTTGCGGTTAAAGTCGATGGCGAGTTTTCCTTTGACTTCTTGGAACTACCAAGTATTGAGGATTATATGTTTCCTTACTTAGCTTCGTATTTCTTGTTAACGTGTGGGTTGTGTCCATAGATAGCCCTGTGACATGTCAAGACAATAGCGGAGTTAAGTCCAAGAAATTTCCTTCCGAGCGATCCAGCGATATGTAATCGGCTTCGTCAATACTTGCATCCCAATCGGCAGCAATTATTCCGTGAAATTTTTTAATTTCGTATCTCTCGATTCTGTTTTTACGTTACTAATTGAATTGAGTCTTACGACGTTGAATTTTTTATATTCGCAAATTGGATGACTTCATTATCAGATAGGTTGTGTACGTTTTGTTCAATTCGGCTAATACATTCTTCCACGTTAAGATTATGTAAGTATTCGTCTATTATTGTTCGGAGGGTTAGACTCCAATTTTCTGACGCCATTTTAGTTTATATGGGAATTTGTAATAATTTAACACCAAGATAATTAAACGTAGGTACATGCAATTGTGCGAGGCACTTATTTAAACAAGGGTAATTCCACTTATTTCGTTACCACAATAACTTAATATAGTTACTTTTTGTTTTATATTTACTTTATTATAGTTTAAAATATCTCAAGTTACTCGACTATTAATAAAAGGAAATTTTCACTTATTTACTTTTTAAATTAATTTCATAATGAACTATATTAATAGTTACTAAAATTATTACAAGGAATATTACAATATTTAATAAGCAACGTATTAATGGCAAAGCAAAATTTAAGAATTAAATTTGTCACTAAGAGTTTCAACAGCGTATATATAAAAAAATATTATAAATTCGAACAGAAAGAATATAATAAATACTTAAAGCTTCAGGATTATTAATTAATATAAATAAAACTTTATTATTTAGATATTTATGAAATTTATTTATTTATGATAAATACAAGAAAATTATCTGATTATGTTCTTATGCTATCATATAACGTCCCAAGCAAGCAAGTAAGTGTTCGAGTTTAATTATATTCAAAAGAAATTAGAAAGCGAAAGGGGGAAGAAAGCGAGATAAAAAACTCAAAGTTATTTTAGAACATTTATTTATATATAGAAAACTTTACTTAATTACTGTTATTAATTACTGTTACTGCTACAAATTGTAAAGAAAGAAAAAAATCAATTTAGTAAGTTTGGGGTGTTTAAGCGTAGCCACAAGGTTCAAGTCGAATATGTATATGAATGTAATAAGGTACATGGTGCTTGTGGGTATATGTTAGAATGGTGCTTGATGGAAATTTGACTCGTGAAATGTCATATATAAATACAAAAAGACAATAATAGTACATAACAATAGTACTAGTAGTGGAGTTAAGTAGGGTCCTCGAGGCTTCCTTGTTTATAGCCTCTCTTGATCCACCTTATTCAAGGTCTCAGATCCGAAGGAGCCTACCTGATGCTAGCTGAGCTCGCCCAGGGCCTTTAACGCCAAGACCATCTAAGTGCTTCGCCTGTGGTTATGTGTGCTGTATGGATTGGGATTGGGTTTTTAGTCTGTGAGGATAGGCAAGATTTATTTACAGTCCGGGTAGGTAGTTATAGGATAAGGATACATGGGTATGTAGGCTTATATGAATCGGTGCATGCAAAAAGTGATGTAAGTCCATGCAAAGAAATTTTCAGAAAATGAAAAAAATTCTTTCGTTTCTCTTCTAGCTAATATATTCGTATAATTTTTTGTAAATATTTAGCTAATAACTTCTGTAATATTATCTGTAGTATACAGATTTAAATATTTAGGATTTGCTTTTATTTAACATTTGACCTTTGCTTCCGATGGAGATTGAAACACCGTAACATAATGCGGGGCTGACACAATTTGGCCTAAAATTGGACTTAGGTCCCTTTTTGCACGCACCGATTCATATTAGGGACTCGTTTAGCTTGTACGGGTAAGTAGGTGCTCGCTCGGCGTTCGGTACTTATTATTACATTGACATATGCAAAGCACATTGTTACAATATATATGGGCCGTTATGACGACCAATGGCCTAAATTACATAAGAGTATCTCGCTTACTCTCAAAGATCTTGTGACGACCGCTCGTCATATGCCCTCTCTATCTTTTTTTATCATGCTAAAGTAGTATCTTCCCTCTCTTTTCAGGTCGCCACAACGGCCATTTCACGTATTTATATATATATTTAATTTATATGTTGTAACAGTTATTATATTTAATTTATATAGTGTAACAGGAATTGCACGTGGGTTAAAATTCAATTACTTGAAAACAGGATAAAATTTGTATTAAAAAAATTAATTTATTGAAATGAATATAAAAAATAAAGAACGAACAAAATATCTGTTTGTCGCCAAGGTCTTCGCTTTACGATACAAATTGGTAAACGGCCGACTTGTAGAGAGAGAGGGGGAAATATCACGAACTAAAATAATGTACACTATCAACGGGACTGGTATAGCGCAATAAATTAGCTAATTATTAGCGATTAAAACGCGGTCGCATGAAGTGGTACTACTTACTTTATTAGCTGCTGTAATCGTTGGTAAATAACGAACAGCCAATCAGTCGCTATTTCTCTCTATCTCGTTGCGGTATAGAACGAGTTGTACGATCGCCTGTGCGCCAGGATTGCCTGGCTGGAGGTCGGATTCTTACAGTGAAACTCACACCGCGAATGCAGGATCGTCCTGTACTTAAAATGCTATCACGCACACAAGGATTTATCAGGCACATACGGAGCTAAACGCGGGGATATAGAGTTATTTAAATTAATAAAATGACTTGTTTATGCAATCTAGGTGCAGTTGGATAAGGTAATGGATACTTGTTAATAGAAAAAGGTGGTGTACATGCTGTATATGATTACTTCCAAAAAATCTTATTAAGCATCCTCGAGAACTTGAATACAAATTTTAAACTGTTTTAAAATTTGGTAATGTGGTGGTAGTATCTTTTGGGTTCCTTGTTTTGAAATGTATTTCAGGTAGATATTTGATCTTTTATACATAATTCTCGTTTTCTTTTCGTTCACATAATTCCGAATAATTATAGTTTCATTATGCGCTGCTTTCCACACTAATTGCTTAAATATGGATTCACCAAAGCGTCTGGAAATAGAAGCAGCACCATCCCAAGGGCTAAGAAAACTACTCTCAAAATTTCAGGCAAATGGGTTGAAAACTTTTCGGAATATTTGTCCAACACCGACATTTTTAATTTTTAAATTTATAATATTTGCGTCTTTGCGCATCTCTAGCGCCAAAAATAGTGGAGAAACATATACTATATTACATAAAAAAGGTGCATCTTTTTAATACAAACATTTTGTGAACAGTAAGTTTTTTGCTAGAAGTTGTATATTTCGAGATATTGTACAGAGATGAAGGTAAGCCATTTTTTAGAGAAATGTAAACTTTGTTATAGCTTAAATATGAGCTCACCGATGTTGCTGGTAATAGAATCAGCGCCTTCCCAAAAGTAGAGAAAACTACCCTGAAAGTTTCAGCCAAATCGGGTAATAACTTTTTGTGATATTCGTGGAAAAACCTTTTTTTTGATGACAAAAATATAAGGCTCTCCCGTATAACGGTCGTGCCTAAAAATGATGGGGTAGTAGTTTAGGTTAGGAAAGATGTAACACATATACGCGAAACGATAGTTATAGGTAAGCTTGAAATGATAAATACTATAATTACATTAAATAATAACAAACTACTTGAAATATCCTCATTATATAGGTTACACGATCTCCATTCTTCAGAATTGAACATAAACTTTAAAAATTACTTGGAAATTTAAATCAAATATAAGTGAAACAAATGAAACAGCTTATTGTTAAAATTACAATAAAATTTTTTACAATGTTATGCAAACTGACTCGTTCACATACAGAAATTTAAGAGATCGTAATGAAATTATTCAAGGAATGATAAAAGATATGGGTATTTCTTAAAATAAATGCCATTTAGGAAGAGACAAAAATTTTTTTTATTTTAAATTTTTAATGTTTTTTCCATACACTTACGTTTTAGTCCACCCGGGTCTCCGCACCTAGCTCTGCTCCGGAACAACAGTTCACAGAGCTTAATGCAGGAGGGGGTGGGGCGTACTCTCGGCACGCACGAGCAGTACGGAACGTCTAGACAATATAATAATCCGTCCCGATCGACGGATCATTACGCACTGATTAGGCGATCGCCTAATTTCTCGAAAAAGGGATGAGAGTGGGGAAACTCACACACTCTTTCGCGCTCCCATCCCTACGTATAGTCGCGCGCGTAATTATACACTTGATCGACGTAAACAAATGCCGTCGGTTGGCCTTGACATACGAAAGGCTCCGACGACTTACAATTTGACAATTTAAATACTCTATTCGTCGTGAATAGATTGTGTGACGATTTCCGTCACAAAGCCCCCCCCCCCTAGACTCCACTTCCCTCGGGAAGGCCCAGTCGGAAGAAAGGCACAATCTATCCACGACTGCGCGCTGTACGCTTTTCTTCTTTTCTTCAATTGGAGGCTGCTTCAATGATTCTTCGTGCTTCGGATGATATTGACGTGGCATACAGTCACCAGGCCTAGCCTTCGCTGACTGTTCTCATGTACGCCGATACGTTTTCCCTACCGCTTTACATGGCAACCCGAGGTGGTACATATCTCTTCACATCGGATATGTGTACCTCGGTCCGTTTCCGACCAGACTCTTCTAGTCTCAGAACTACTGGAGATAGTACTTCTTTAACTCAAAGGGTCTGTCATACTTTGGTGCCAGTTTAGCAAACATGCCTTACGCACCTTAGGAAAGTGTACGGCCAATTTAAATCATAAGCCTTGAGGACCTGCTTGAGACATCTTATAGTTCTGACATATCAGACACCGTAAGACAACTTGGTGGGTATCGTGGTAGATACCTGGCCAATAGTAATCTCTTGCAACGCGTTTGTAAATTTTTTCAATTCCCATGTGACCCATAGCTGGGTGGAAATGAGAATCTACTAGAACTCGGTTCCTCTGCTCTAAGGGTAGCACAAGACGCCAGCCTTCCTCTCGTTCTGATACAGAGTCCAGGACTTTACCGCTTGTAAAACGATATAGCATACCATCCTCAATTTTCCACTCCGGAAATCTTCGAGGGCATGAGCGTACATCGTTTAATCTAGCAATATACCATGGGTCTGTAATTACTTCGAACGAGGCAATCTCTTCTTCGTCGGGGTCTGGGTTGACGGCACGAGAAAGCGCGTCCGGAACATAGTGCAAGGCTCTTTTTTAGAGAAATGTAAACTTTGTTATAGCTTAAATATGAGCTCACCGATGTTGCTGGTAATAGAATCAGCGCCTTCCCAAAAGTAGAGAAAACTACCCTGAAAGTTTCAGCCAAATCGGGTAATAACTTTTTGTGATATTCGTGGAAAAACCTTTTTTTTGATGACAAAAATATAAGGCTCTCCCGTATAACGGTCGTGCCTAAAAATGATGGGGTAGTAGTTTAGGTTAGGAAAGATGTAACACATATACGCGAAACGATAGTTATAGGTAAGCTTGAAATGATAAATACTATAATTACATTAAATAATAACAAACTACTTGAAATATCCTCATTATATAGGTTACACGATCTCCATTCTTCAGAATTGAACATAAACTTTAAAAATTACTTGGAAATTTAAATCAAATATAAGTGAAACAAATGAAACAGCTTATTGTTAAAATTACAATAAAATTTTTTACAATGTTATGCAAACTGACTCGTTCACATACAGAAATTTAAGAGATCGTAATGAAATTATTCAAGGAATGATAAAAGATATGGGTATTTCTTAAAATAAATGCCATTTAGGAAGAGACAAAAATTTTTTTTTATTTTAAATTTTTAATGTTTTTTCCATACACTTACGTTTTAGTCCACCCGGGTCTCCGCACCTAGCTCTGCTCCGGAACAACAGTTCACAGAGCTTAATGCAGGAGGGGGTGGGGCGTACTCTCGGCACGCACGAGCAGTACGGAACGTCTAGACAATATAATAATCCGTCCCGATCGACGGATCATTACGCACTGATTAGGCGATCGCCTAATTTCTCGAAAAGGGATGAGAGTGGGGAAACTCACACACTCTTTCGCGCTCCCATCCCTACGTATAGTCGCGCGCGTAATTATACACTTGATCGACGTAAACAAATGCCGTCGGTTGGCCTTGACATACGAAAGGCTCCGACGACTTACAATTCGACAATTTAAATACTCTATTCGTCGTGAATAGATTGTGTGACGATTTCCGTCACAAAGCCCCCCCCCCCCCCCCCCCTAGACTCCACTTCCCTCGGGAAGGCCCAGTCTGAAGAAAGGCACAATCTATCCACGACTGCGCGCTGTACGCTTTTCTTCTTTTCTTCAATTGGAGGCTGCTTCAATGATTCTTCGTGCTTCGGATGATATTGACGTGGCATACAGTCACCAGGCCTAGCCTTCGCTGACTGTTCTCATGTACGCCGATACGTTTTCCCTACCGCTTTACATGGCAACCCGAGGTGGTACATATCTCTTCACATCGGATATGTGTACCTCGGTCCGTTTCCGACCAGACTCTTCTAGTCTCAGAACTACTGGAGATAGTACTTCTTTAACTCAAAGGGTCTGTCATACTTTGGTGCCAGTTTAGCAAACATGCCTTACGCACCTTAGGAAAGTGTACGGCCAATTTAAATCATAAGCCTTGAGGACCTGCTTGAGACATCTTATAGTTCTGACATATCAGACACCGTAAGACAACTTGGTGGGTATCGTGGTAGATACCTGGCCAATAGTAATCTCTTGCAACGCGTTTGTAAATTTTTTCAATTCCCATGTGACCCATAGCTGGGTGGAAATGAGAATCTACTAGAACTCGGTTCCTCTGCTCTAAGGGTAGCACAAGACGCCAGCCTTCCTCTCGTTCTGATACAGAGTCCAGGACTTTACCGCTTGTAAAACGATATAGCATACCATCCTCAATTTTCCACTCCGGAAATCTTCGAGGGCATGAGCGTACATCGTTTAATCTAGCAATATACCATGGGTCTGTAATTACTTCGAACGAGGCAATCTCTTCTTCGTCGGGGTCTGGGTTGACGGCACGAGAAAGCGCGTCCGGAACATAGTGCAAGGCTCCTTTCTTATGCACTATTTCAAAGTCCCATTGCTGCATTTCAAGTATCCATCGTGCCAACCTACCCGACGGCTCCTTGAGATTTTTGAGCCATATGAGAGCACTATGGTCGGTCACAGCCGTAAATCGATAGGCCTCAATGTATGGTCTCAATCTCTTAATAGCCCATATGAGAGCCAAGCATTCTTTTTCCGTTGGCATGTAATTACGTTCACCGCGATTTAATAATCGGCTGACGTAGACAATCGGATGCTCGAAACCCTCGTCGTCCAGTTGCGTCAACACCGCACCTATTGCTAAGTCACTTGCGTCACTTTGGACGGTAAATGACTTAGAAAAGTCTGGACGGGCTAATACAGGCGCTTCAGCTAACGCAACTTTAAGCTGACGAAACGCCTCCTCCTGCTCCTCGCCCCAATCCCAAGCCTGGTCTTTACGCAGCAACTTGGTAAGGGGAGCTTTAATGTCAGCTTCTCGATTAATGAATCGAGAGTACCAGCCTACCATCCCGAGAAAGGATCTCAGCTGTTTGACATTACGAGGAGTAGGGTAATTAAGGACTGGATAAAATTAATTGCATATTTATATTATTAATTTTTGTATAATATAATATAATATATTGTAACGCTGCACTGGGGATCAGGGTGCAGGTTAATAAGGGTCAGCAAATCTTATTAATAAAATAGTTATTTATTAAAATAATAAAATGAATAGGGGGTGGGCGCCAGCCGCGTTAACTCGCGACGAATCTCGATAACACGCGGGTTATCGGTAAATACCTGGAGCCGTGCTCCACCGTGCGTATCCCGGTTCGCTGTAGGGGAGGGGAAGGGGAAGGATGGGACGGACGGGATGCTCGCACGCACTTCCTGGGGTACACGGCGGTACCGTCGGCCGAGAGAGGTAATAATCACACCAACCTTAACAGAGTGTCCGGAACACTTGGTCGGGAGCTGCAAATCTCTATCTCTCTCTCTCTCTTTCCTATCGCTTTCTCTCGCACACTATCGTCACACAATCGCTATCGCCTTGTCTTCGAGGCACCGGACACGATATCGGGCTAGTCGGAAAGGTAGTCCGTTCAGGACGGCGGACCGTAGAGCTCTGACTCTCGGCGTGCTCGAGAGTCCCGTGTTCGTACCGCGCGCCTGCGCAGTACGTACTCGTGCGCGGCACCTCGATCTCGCGTCGTGCGAGCGTCGAGTGCCGCAGTGTTCAGGCTGTATCGGTACGAATCGGCTGTATGGTGTTTGTTGACCTGGTGCAGTGTACCTCTCGGCGATGCTGTAGAACTTCATCCTGGGTAATTATTACATCGTTCCGTCTTGCTTATATCAACTAATTGGTACGGCGTGAGTTTCAGGTACGAAGCTCACCCGCCGCTGCATTGCTGCCCGACGCCGCCTCGATCATCTCTCCACGACGACGACGTACCAGAACGACCGGTCCCAGGTCTTCAACTATTCCAGGTAATTCCTTCAGTGTTGGGGTCACGCTAGTGTGCGTGTTCAGGTGTTTAGTATTTTACAAGGTCTGCTGTACACGTTGTTTGTGTACAGCAACCTAACCTCTTTGTCCTATACTTTCCTTGTACAGCTGTAGTAATTATATACAGCTGTACAGATCTTCCCTTGTCTTGTGTCTTCTGCCGATTGCTGTTGATCCTCTTCCTTGCTCCTTACCCCTTTTAATGCGTATTTGTTCTTATTAATATCTGTTTTACAGCTGTATCTTGCTTGGCGTTGGAGGTTCTTCGCTTCCTGCCTGGGTACCACCTCATCGCCTTGGCTGCTATGCTGTGAGGCTTCGGAGGGTCCTTGAGGCTTCCTTGTGATCGCCTCCCTTGACTATCCTGTTGCTGTGCCAGACTCGGAGGAGCCCACCTGATGATTTGAGCTCGCCCAAGATCCTCATCGCCAGGATCACCTAGTGCTTCGGCTGCATGTGTGTGTTGCGCTTGAGGTGGGGTTATTAGACTGTGAGGGTAGGTAGGATGTAGCTGATGTGCGGGTAGGTAATTAGGAAATAGTATGTGGGTAGGTAGTATAGCTAGGGACTCGTTTAGCTTATCCGGGTAGGTAGGTGTTTGACATGGGTTCAGTCGCTCGCTCTTGACATGTGCAAAGCACATTGTCACAATATATATAAAATTAAAAATAAATAAAATAATTAATTTTTTTTTTAAGTAAATTAAAAAATTTTTTTTTATTGGAGGTTAACAATAAGATTAATTTTTGTTGTGTATTCTAAATCAAATTTAAAAATTTTTTTTTGTTTTAATCACATTTGAATTTTTTTTGTTGTGATCTTTTGAGAAAAAATTCTTTTCTTTTTAATTTTTTTCTTTACTCTTCTAGTCTCAGAACTACTGGAGATAGTACTTCTTTAACTCAAAGGGTCTGTCATACTTTGGTGCCAGTTTAGCAAACATGCCTTACGCACCTTAGGAAAGTGTACGGCCAATTTAAATCATAAGCCTTGAGGACCTGCTTGAGACATCTTATAGTTCTGACATATCAGACACCGTAAGACAACTTGGTGGGTATCGTGGTAGATACCTGGCCAATAGTAATCTCTTGCAACGCGTTTGTAAATTTTTTCAATTCCCATGTGACCCATAGCTGGGTGGAAATGAGAATCTACTAGAACTCGGTTCCTCTGCTCTAAGGGTAGCACAAGACGCCAGCCTTCCTCTCGTTCTGATACAGAGTCCAGGACTTTACCGCTTGTAAAACGATATAGCATACCATCCTCAATTTTCCACTCCGGAAATCTTCGAGGGCATGAGCGTACATCGTTTAATCTAGCAATATACCATGGGTCTGTAATTACTTCGAACGAGGCAATCTCTTCTTCGTCGGGGTCTGGGTTGACGGCACGAGAAAGCGCGTCCGGAACATAGTGCAAGGCTCCTTTCTTATGCACTATTTCAAAGTCCCATTGCTGCATTTCAAGTATCCATCGTGCCAACCTACCCGACGGCTCCTTGAGATTTTTGAGCCATATGAGAGCACTATGGTCGGTCACAGCCGTAAATCGATAGGCCTCAATGTATGGTCTCAATCTCTTAATAGCCCATATGAGAGCCAAGCATTCTTTTTCCGTTGGCATGTAATTACGTTCACCGCGATTTAATAATCGGCTGACGTAGACAATCGGATGCTCGAAACCCTCGTCGTCCAGTTGCGTCAACACCGCACCTATTGCTAAGTCACTTGCGTCACTTTGGACGGTAAATGACTTAGAAAAGTCTGGACGGGCTAATACAGGCGCTTCAGCTAACGCAACTTTAAGCTGACGAAACGCCTCCTCCTGCTCCTCGCCCCAATCCCAAGCCTGGTCTTTACGCAGCAACTTGGTAAGGGGAGCTTTAATGTCAGCTTCTCGATTAATGAATCGAGAGTACCAGCCTACCATCCCGAGAAAGGATCTCAGCTGTTTGACATTACGAGGAGTAGGGTAATTAAGGACTGGATAAAATTAATTGCATATTTATATTATTAATTTTTGTATAATATAATATAATATATTGTAACGCTGCACTGGGGATCAGGGTGCAGGTTAATAAGGGTCAGCAAATCTTATTAATAAAATAGTTATTTATTAAAATAATAAAATGAATAGGGGGTGGGCGCCAGCCGCGTTAACTCGCGACGAATCTCGATAACACGCGGGTTATCGGTAAATACCTGGAGCCGTGCTCCACCGTGCGTATCCCGGTTCGCTGTAGGGGAGGGGAAGGGGAAGGATGGGACGGACGGGATGCTCGCACGCACTTCCTGGGGTACACGGCGGTACCGTCGGCCGAGAGAGGTAATAATCACACCAACCTTAACAGAGTGTCCGGAACACTTGGTCGGGAGCTGCAAATCTCTATCTCTCTCTCTCTCTTTCCTATCGCTTTCTCTCGCACACTATCGTCACACAATCGCTATCGCCTTGTCTTCGAGGCACCGGACACGATATCGGGCTAGTCGGAAAGGTAGTCCGTTCAGGACGGCGGACCGTAGAGCTCTGACTCTCGGCGTGCTCGAGAGTCCCGTGTTCGTACCGCGCGCCTGCGCAGTACGTACTCGTGCGCGGCACCTCGATCTCGCGTCGTGCGAGCGTCGAGTGCCGCAGTGTTCAGGCTGTATCGGTACGAATCGGCTGTATGGTGTTTGTTGACCTGGTGCAGTGTACCTCTCGGCGATGCTGTAGAACTTCATCCTGGGTAATTATTACATCGTTCCGTCTTGCTTATATCAACTAATTGGTACGGCGTGAGTTTCAGGTACGAAGCTCACCCGCCGCTGCATTGCTGCCCGACGCCGCCTCGATCATCTCTCCACGACGACGACGTACCAGAACGACCGGTCCCAGGTCTTCAACTATTCCAGGTAATTCCTTCAGTGTTGGGGTCACGCTAGTGTGCGTGTTCAGGTGTTTAGTATTTTACAAGGTCTGCTGTACACGTTGTTTGTGTACAGCAACCTAACCTCTTTGTCCTATACTTTCCTTGTACAGCTGTAGTAATTATATACAGCTGTACAGATCTTCCCTTGTCTTGTGTCTTCTGCCGATTGCTGTTGATCCTCTTCCTTGCTCCTTACCCCTTTTAATGCGTATTTGTTCTTATTAATATCTGTTTTACAGCTGTATCTTGCTTGGCGTTGGAGGTTCTTCGCTTCCTGCCTGGGTACCACCTCATCGCCTTGGCTGCTATGCTGTGAGGCTTCGGAGGGTCCTTGAGGCTTCCTTGTGATCGCCTCCCTTGACTATCCTGTTGGCTGTGCCAGACTCGGAGGAGCCCACCTGATGATTTGAGCTCGCCCAAGATCCTCATCGCCAGGATCACCTAGTGCTTCGGCTGCATGTGTGTGTTGCGCTTGAGGTGGGGTTATTAGACTGTGAGGGTAGGTAGGATGTAGCTGATGTGCGGGTAGGTAATTAGGAAATAGTATGTGGGTAGGTAGTATAGCTAGGGACTCGTTTAGCTTATCCGGGTAGGTAGGTGTTTGACATGGGTTCAGTCGCTCGCTCTTGACATGTGCAAAGCACATTGTCACAATATATATAAAATTAAAAATAAATAAAATAATTAATTTTTTTTTTAAGTAAATTAAAAAAATTTTTTTTTATTGGAGGTTAACAATAAGATTAATTTTTGTTGTGTATTCTAAATCAAATTTAAAAATTTTTTTTTTGTTTTAATCACATTTGAATTTTTTTTTGTTGTGATCTTTTGAGAAAAATTCTTTTCTTTTTAATTTTTTTCTTTACTCTTTACAAATTTTTTTTGTGTGAGATTTACATTTTGTGTAAAATTGTAATTATTTTGTTTGTCAAAATAATTATATTTGTGGCTACCAGAATTTTTTTTCTTTCCCTTCAATATGTAATTTCTCGTGTCAGCGAATTAATATATTTTTTTATTATTTTTTTTGTAAGGTGCAATTGATAGCAATTTTATTTTTTTTTAAAATTGTTACCAAATTAATTTATTTGTCAAATTAATTCGGTCTTGGATTGGTCCAAGTATCGTTTGCAATTTTATTTAAATTTTAAAGATAAGATCGACAACAAAAATTTTTTTCCTTTGATCCGAATACAGATTCGATTAAGCTTTCGAATCTGGTGGCAAACAAAATTTTTTTTAGTTTGTTTTTAAAGATTAAATTAATTTACATTAATTTTCCTAGTCATTTTATTTAGATATCACTTAATAAGTTTGCCACACTCGGATCGGAATTTTTTTTTGTGTTTCTTTTCTTTTCATATAAGGTATGCCTTCTCATATAGAGTAGTGTTGTACTCTATATTTGAATCTGGACTCTGAGCTATCTCCTCAGTGGTCCAAACTTTACAGGGCATACGGGGACGCAGTTGGTGTGCCAACCGAGAATAAATCCCCAGGTGCACAACGAGGCAATCTCTTCTTCGTCGGGGTCTGGGTTGACGGCACGAGAAAGCGCGTCCGGAACATAGTGCAAGGCTCCTTTCTTATGCACTATTTCAAAGTCCCATTGCTGCATTTCAAGTATCCATCGTGCCAACCTACCCGACGGCTCCTTGAGATTTTTGAGCCATATGAGAGCACTATGGTCGGTCACAGCCGTAAATCGATAGGCCTCAATGTATGGTCTCAATCTCTTAATAGCCCATATGAGAGCCAAGCATTCTTTTTCCGTTGGCATGTAATTACGTTCACCGCGATTTAATAATCGGCTGACGTAGACAATCGGATGCTCGAAACCCTCGTCGTCCAGTTGCGTCAACACCGCACCTATTGCTAAGTCACTTGTGTCACTTTGGACGGTAAATGACTTAGAAAAGTCTGGACGGGCTAATACAGGCGCTTCAGCTAACGCAACTTTAAGCTGACGAAACGCCTCCTCCTGCTCCTCGCCCCAATCCCAAGCCTGGTCTTTACGCAGCAACTTGGTAAGGGGAGCTTTAATGTCAGCTTCTCGATTAATGAATCGAGAGTACCAGCCTACCATCCCGAGAAAGGATCTCAGCTGTTTGACATTACGAGGAGTAGGGTAATTAAGGACTGGATAAAATTAATTGCATATTTATATTATTAATTTTTGTATAATATAATATAATATATTGTAACGCTGCACTGGGGATCAGGGTGCAGGTTAATAAGGGTCAGCAAATCTTATTAATAAAATAGTTATTTATTAAAATAATAAAATGAATAGGGGGTGGGCGCCAGCCGCGTTAACTCGCGACGAATCTCGATAACACGCGGGTTATCGGTAAATACCTGGAGCCGTGCTCCACCGTGCGTATCCCGGTTCGCTGTAGGGGAGGGGAAGGGGAAGGATGGGACGGACGGGATGCTCGCACGCACTTCCTGGGGTACACGGCGGTACCGTCGGCCGAGAGAGGTAATAATCACACCAACCTTAACAGAGTGTCCGGAACACTTGGTCGGGAGCTGCAAATCTCTATCTCTCTCTCTCTCTTTCCTATCGCTTTCTCTCGCACACTATCGTCACACAATCGCTATCGCCTTGTCTTCGAGGCACCGGACACGATATCGGGCTAGTCGGAAAGGTAGTCCGTTCAGGACGGCGGACCGTAGAGCTCTGACTCTCGGCGTGCTCGAGAGTCCCGTGTTCGTACCGCGCGCCTGCGCAGTACGTACTCGTGCGCGGCACCTCGATCTCGCGTCGTGCGAGCGTCGAGTGCCGCAGTGTTCAGGCTGTATCGGTACGAATCGGCTGTATGGTGTTTGTTGACCTGGTGCAGTGTACCTCTCGGCGATGCTGTAGAACTTCATCCTGGGTAATTATTACATCGTTCCGTCTTGCTTATATCAACTAATTGGTACGGCGTGAGTTTCAGGTACGAAGCTCACCCGCCGCTGCATTGCTGCCCGACGCCGCCTCGATCATCTCTCCACGACGACGACGTACCAGAACGACCGGTCCCAGGTCTTCAACTATTCCAGGTAATTCCTTCAGTGTTGGGGTCACGCTAGTGTGCGTGTTCAGGTGTTTAGTATTTTACAAGGTCTGCTGTACACGTTGTTTGTGTACAGCAACCTAACCTCTTTGTCCTATACTTTCCTTGTACAGCTGTAGTAATTATATACAGCTGTACAGATCTTCCCTTGTCTTGTGTCTTCTGCCGATTGCTGTTGATCCTCTTCCTTGCTCCTTACCCCTTTTAATGCGTATTTGTTCTTATTAATATCTGTTTTACAGCTGTATCTTGCTTGGCGTTGGAGGTTCTTCGCTTCCTGCCTGGGTACCACCTCATCGCCTTGGCTGCTATGCTGTGAGGCTTCGGAGGGTCCTTGAGGCTTCCTTGTGATCGCCTCCCTTGACTATCCTGTTGGCTGTGCCAGACTCGGAGGAGCCCACCTGATGATTTGAGCTCGCCCAAGATCCTCATCGCCAGGATCACCTAGTGCTTCGGCTGCATGTGTGTGTTGCGCTTGAGGTGGGGTTATTAGACTGTGAGGGTAGGTAGGATGTAGCTGATGTGCGGGTAGGTAATTAGGAAATAGTATGTGGGTAGGTAGTATAGCTAGGGACTCGTTTAGCTTATCCGGGTAGGTAGGTGTTTGACATGGGTTCAGTCGCTCGCTCTTGACATGTGCAAAGCACATTGTCACAATATATATAAAATTAAAAATAAATAAAATAATTAATTTTTTTTTTAAGTAAATTAAAAAAATTTTTTTTTTATTGGAGGTTAACAATAAGATTAATTTTTGTTGTGTATTCTAAATCAAATTTAAAAATTTTTTTTTTGTTTTAATCACATTTGAATTTTTTTTTGTTGTGATCTTTTGAGAAAAATTCTTTTCTTTTTAATTTTTTTCTTTACTCTTTACAAATTTTTTTTGTGTGAGATTTACATTTTGTGTAAAATTGTAATTATTTTGTTTGTCAAAATAATTATATTTGTGGCTACCAGAATTTTTTTTCTTTCCCTTCAATATGTAATTTCTCGTGTCAGCGAATTAATATATTTTTTTTATTATTTTTTTTGTAAGGTGCAATTGATAGCAATTTTATTTTTTTTTAAAATTGTTACCAAATTAATTTATTTGTCAAATTAATTCGGTCTTGGATTGGTCCAAGTATCGTTTGCAATTTTATTTAAATTTTAAAGATAAGATCGACAACAAAAATTTTTTTCCTTTGATCCGAATACAGATTCGATTAAGCTTTCGAATCTGGTGGCAAACAAAATTTTTTTTAGTTTGTTTTTAAAGATTAAATTAATTTACATTAATTTTCCTAGTCATTTTATTTAGATATCACTTAATAAGTTTGCCACACTCGGATCGGAATTTTTTTTTGTGTTTCTTTTCTTTTCATATAAGGTATGCCTTCTCATATAGAGTAGTGTTGTACTCTATATTTGAATCTGGACTCTGAGCTATCTCCTCAGTGGTCCAAACTTTACAGGGCATACGGGGACGCAGTTGGTGTGCCAACCGAGAATAAATCCCCAGGTGCACAACGTCGTCTCTGCCTTATCAAAAAGATTACGATGGGCAGCTACGAGACGCGTATGTGCAAAATACTTAGTGACTCGTGCGATGCGAGGCACATTAAAAAGGACATCAGGTCACTTCCTTTGGAGGAGATCTACGCCCAACTCGATCGTTTGCGCCTTAATGCAAAAAGCGAGGAGTTTCAGTGTAGAGAGCGCCTTCTAAGACATAGATACTTCTGCCCAACCAGCGACCTAACCCTTAGCTTATCCACAGTTCTTGCAGAAGCATCAAAAGCGTTCCAGAGGAAGTAGTATGATACCTTCTGGTACCGACAGATTTATAGAGTCTGAGTTGGCAGACGATAGACCAGCAAGTGAGTACATAACCCCCATTCAGGAAGAAGAGGGAAATGTGACTACACATAGTAGTGTACCCACGCCGACGGGTGAATCGAGACCGCTTTCTGATAATGCAGCAGGCATTAGCACAGAAGCGGCCATTCCGACGGCTAACGTACCAACTTCGAGACAATTGACGGTGACGACCGCCACATATACTGGTCTAGGTAAGACGCATGCTACAAATTCACCACAGACGTCACACCAGGATCAGCGTAACTTGTTGGTTGGTAACCACAATCCAGTGAAAAAGGCCGCCATTCGTCGTAACGATTTTGGACTGAACTCCGATGCACATGGTCTGCAAAGCTGGTTTGCAAAGGAATCCGAATCGTTCCGTCTTGCTTATATCAACTAATTGGTACGGCGTGAGTTTCAGGTACGAAGCTCACCCGCCGCTGCATTGCTGCCCGACGCCGCCTCGATCATCTCTCCACGACGACGACGTACCAGAACGACCGGTCCCAGGTCTTCAACTATTCCAGGTAATTCCTTCAGTGTTGGGGTCACGCTAGTGTGCGTGTTCAGGTGTTTAGTATTTTACAAGGTCTGCTGTACACGTTGTTTGTGTACAGCAACCTAACCTCTTTGTCCTATACTTTCCTTGTACAGCTGTAGTAATTATATACAGCTGTACAGATCTTCCCTTGTCTTGTGTCTTCTGCCGATTGCTGTTGATCCTCTTCCTTGCTCCTTACCCCTTTTAATGCGTATTTGTTCTTATTAATATCTGTTTTACAGCTGTATCTTGCTTGGCGTTGGAGGTTCTTCGCTTCCTGCCTGGGTACCACCTCATCGCCTTGGCTGCTATGCTGTGAGGCTTCGGAGGGTCCTTGAGGCTTCCTTGTGATCGCCTCCCTTGACTATCCTGTTGGCTGTGCCAGACTCGGAGGAGCCCACCTGATGATTTGAGCTCGCCCAAGATCCTCATCGCCAGGATCACCTAGTGCTTCGGCTGCATGTGTGTGTTGCGCTTGAGGTGGGGTTATTAGACTGTGAGGGTAGGTAGGATGTAGCTGATGTGCGGGTAGGTAATTAGGAAATAGTATGTGGGTAGGTAGTATAGCTAGGGACTCGTTTAGCTTATCCGGGTAGGTAGGTGTTTGACATGGGTTCAGTCGCTCGCTCTTGACATGTGCAAAGCACATTGTCACAATATATATAAAATTAAAAATAAATAAAATAATTAATTTTTTTTTTAAGTAAATTAAAAAAATTTTTTTTTATTGGAGGTTAACAATAAGATTAATTTTTGTTGTGTATTCTAAATCAAATTTAAAAATTTTTTTTTTGTTTTAATCACATTTGAATTTTTTTTTGTTGTGATCTTTTGAGAAAAATTCTTTTCTTTTTAATTTTTTTCTTTACTCTTTACAAATTTTTTTTGTGTGAGATTTACATTTTGTGTAAAATTGTAATTATTTTGTTTGTCAAAATAATTATATTTGTGGCTACCAGAATTTTTTTTCTTTCCCTTCAATATGTAATTTCTCGTGTCAGCGAATTAATATATTTTTTTTATTATTTTTTTTGTAAGGTGCAATTGATAGCAATTTTATTTTTTTTTAAAATTGTTACCAAATTAATTTATTTGTCAAATTAATTCGGTCTTGGATTGGTCCAAGTATCGTTTGCAATTTTATTTAAATTTTAAAGATAAGATCGACAACAAAAATTTTTTTCCTTTGATCCGAATACAGATTCGATTAAGCTTTCGAATCTGGTGGCAAACAAAATTTTTTTTAGTTTGTTTTTAAAGATTAAATTAATTTACATTAATTTTCCTAGTCATTTTATTTAGATATCACTTAATAAGTTTGCCACACTCGGATCGGAATTTTTTTTGTGTTTCTTTTCTTTTCATATAAGGTATGCCTTCTCATATAGAGTAGTGTTGTACTCTATATTTGAATCTGGACTCTGAGCTATCTCCTCAGTGGTCCAAACTTTACAGGGCATACGGGGACGCAGTTGGTGTGCCAACCGAGAATAAATCCCCAGGTGCACAACGTCGTCTCTGCCTTATCAAAAAGATTACGATGGGCAGCTACGAGACGCGTATGTGCAAAATACTTAGTGACTCGTGCGATGCGAGGCACATTAAAAAGGACATCAGGTCACTTCCTTTGGAGGAGATCTACGCCCAACTCGATCGTTTGCGCCTTAATGCAAAAAGCGAGGAGTTTCAGTGTAGAGAGCGCCTTCTAAGACATAGATACTTCTGCCCAACCAGCGACCTAACCCTTAGCTTATCCACAGTTCTTGCAGAAGCATCAAAAGCGTTCCAGAGGAAGTAGTATGATACCTTCTGGTACCGACAGATTTATAGAGTCTGAGTTGGCAGACGATAGACCAGCAAGTGAGTACATAACCCCCATTCAGGAAGAAGAGGGAAATGTGACTACACATAGTAGTGTACCCACGCCGACGGGTGAATCGAGACCGCTTTCTGATAATGCAGCAGGCATTAGCACAGAAGCGGCCATTCCGACGGCTAACGTACCAACTTCGAGACAATTGACGGTGACGACCGCCACATATACTGGTCTAGGTAAGACGCATGCTACAAATTCACCACAGACGTCACACCAGGATCAGCGTAACTTGTTGGTTGGTAACCACAATCCAGTGAAAAAGGCCGCCATTCGTCGTAACGATTTTGGACTGAACTCCGATGCACATGGTCTGCAAAGCTGGTTTGCAAAGGAATCCGAATCGTCCCTTCTTTGGCATATGTTTTACATGCCACAAAGTAGGACATCGATATTCCGATTGTCCCAATCAGAGTTGTCTCCATTGCGCAAGTATGGGACATACAGTGGACCAGTGCCCCAACGTGGCAGCACCCATTGAGTGTCAGGTGTGCCACATAACCGGGGTAACCCTGGATAATTCTCCAAAATGTGAGCATGTACGGCAATATCTAGGAAACCTAGCAGCAGGGTACCAGAATCGCCCCCCCGAACCCTGCACGCAATTAAAAGAGCGTAAGAGCTCTAGGGGGCAAGAAATACGGGTTGGTGAACCCGCGAGGCTGTTTGTTAAGAAGGACAAACACCTCACTGACTTTGCTGAACTGCTAAACGGACAGCAAACAAACGTTTAGAAGGTAAGAGAGAATACTTCTGAACATCTGAATTTGCCGAAATCTGCTGAGTTACCTATGGTTAAGGCTGAGACCCCTTCCAAGCTAACTCGAACGTTCGAAGCATCAAACAAAGCTAAATTAAAACTTCTAGATATCAAGAAAAACAAAGAGTCTTTCTGGTCTGAAGTACTCCTTAGGCAAGTGTTTAACTAACACCAACGGTTACTTAAGGAAATAGAGAACGAGAGAAAAACTCTAAACCTATGTAACCCCACCAATGAAAACGATGATACTCGTTACTCATTGTCACCCCAACGTACGATCAAAGAAAAGAGTTTAAAACAGTCTAATGAGAGTAAAATGACTGTCTCTCTTGATCAGGAGGTGAACAGTTTAAAAGTTTTGCCGATTAGAAAAGTTCAAGGGGACAGGAGCCATTTCGAAGACGTTCAGAGAGACAAGTTCGATTCCAGCTCTTCACAGTCAAGCCGAAGGCATGGTTGCGAGAGTGCAATCCGAAAACCGTTTGTTCTTCTCGGTAATACTTGGTGGTAAGGACTTTAAAGCATTGTTCGACCCGGGAGCAATGGTTTCACTTATATGCGTTGACGTAGCGGAATGCTACAGGGATAAGTGGAAACCGGCCAAGGTAGTCGTGCGAGGTGTCGCAGGACCGGCACTGAAAGTCCTAGGTTTGTTAGATGTTCTATTTGGAATTGAGGGATTAGATGGCAACATCGAACTGAGGATAGTCGAGAGTATGGAACACTCGATGATTCTCGGAATTAAAAAAATTTTTTTTTTATTGGAGGTTAACAATAAGATTAATTTTTGTTGTGTATTCTAAATCAAATTTAAAAATTTTTTTTTTGTTTTAATCACATTTGAATTTTTTTTTGTTGTGATCTTTTGAGAAAATTCTTTTCTTTTTAATTTTTTTCTTTACTCTTTACAAATTTTTTTTTGTGTGAGATTTACATTTTGTGTAAAATTGTAATTATTTTGTTTGTCAAAATAATTATATTTGTGGCTACCAGAATTTTTTTTCTTTCCCTTCAATATGTAATTTCTCGTGTCAGCGAATTAATATATTTTTTTTATTATTTTTTTTGTAAGGTGCAATTGATAGCAATTTTATTTTTTTTTAAAATTGTTACCAAATTAATTTATTTGTCAAATTAATTCGGTCTTGGATTGGTCCAAGTATCGTTTGCAATTTTATTTAAATTTTAAAGATAAGATCGACAACAAAAATTTTTTTCCTTTGATCCGAATACAGATTCGATTAAGCTTTCGAATCTGGTGGCAAACAAAATTTTTTTTAGTTTGTTTTTAAAGATTAAATTAATTTACATTAATTTTCCTAGTCATTTTATTTAGATATCACTTAATAAGTTTGCCACACTCGGATCGGAATTTTTTTTTGTGTTTCTTTTCTTTTCATATAAGGTATGCCTTCTCATATAGAGTAGTGTTGTACTCTATATTTGAATCTGGACTCTGAGCTATCTCCTCAGTGGTCCAAACTTTACAGGGCATACGGGGACGCAGTTGGTGTGCCAACCGAGAATAAATCCCCAGGTGCACAACGTCGTCTCTGCCTTATCAAAAAGATTACGATGGGCAGCTACGAGACGCGTATGTGCAAAATACTTAGTGACTCGTGCGATGCGAGGCACATTAAAAAGGACATCAGGTCACTTCCTTTGGAGGAGATCTACGCCCAACTCGATCGTTTGCGCCTTAATGCAAAAAGCGAGGAGTTTCAGTGTAGAGAGCGCCTTCTAAGACATAGATACTTCTGCCCAACCAGCGACCTAACCCTTAGCTTATCCACAGTTCTTGCAGAAGCATCAAAAGCGTTCCAGAGGAAGTAGTATGATACCTTCTGGTACCGACAGATTTATAGAGTCTGAGTTGGCAGACGATAGACCAGCAAGTGAGTACATAACCCCCATTCAGGAAGAAGAGGGAAATGTGACTACACATAGTAGTGTACCCACGCCGACGGGTGAATCGAGACCGCTTTCTGATAATGCAGCAGGCATTAGCACAGAAGCGGCCATTCCGACGGCTAACGTACCAACTTCGAGACAATTGACGGTGACGACCGCCACATATACTGGTCTAGGTAAGACGCATGCTACAAATTCACCACAGACGTCACACCAGGATCAGCGTAACTTGTTGGTTGGTAACCACAATCCAGTGAAAAAGGCCGCCATTCGTCGTAACGATTTTGGACTGAACTCCGATGCACATGGTCTGCAAAGCTGGTTTGCAAAGGAATCCGAATCGTCCCTTCTTTGGCATATGTTTTACATGCCACAAAGTAGGACATCGATATTCCGATTGTCCCAATCAGAGTTGTCTCCATTGCGCAAGTATGGGACATACAGTGGACCAGTGCCCCAACGTGGCAGCACCCATTGAGTGTCAGGTGTGCCACATAACCGGGGTAACCCTGGATAATTCTCCAAAATGTGAGCATGTACGGCAATATCTAGGAAACCTAGCAGCAGGGTACCAGAATCGCCCCCCCGAACCCTGCACGCAATTAAAAGAGCGTAAGAGCTCTAGGGGGCAAGAAATACGGGTTGGTGAACCCGCGAGGCTGTTTGTTAAGAAGGACAAACACCTCACTGACTTTGCTGAACTGCTAAACGGACAGCAAACAAACGTTTAGAAGGTAAGAGAGAATACTTCTGAACATCTGAATTTGCCGAAATCTGCTGAGTTACCTATGGTTAAGGCTGAGACCCCTTCCAAGCTAACTCGAACGTTCGAAGCATCAAACAAAGCTAAATTAAAACTTCTAGATATCAAGAAAAACAAAGAGTCTTTCTGGTCTGAAGTACTCCTTAGGCAAGTGTTTAACTAACACCAACGGTTACTTAAGGAAATAGAGAACGAGAGAAAAACTCTAAACCTATGTAACCCCACCAATGAAAACGATGATACTCGTTACTCATTGTCACCCCAACGTACGATCAAAGAAAAGAGTTTAAAACAGTCTAATGAGAGTAAAATGACTGTCTCTCTTGATCAGGAGGTGAACAGTTTAAAAGTTTTGCCGATTAGAAAAGTTCAAGGGGACAGGAGCCATTTCGAAGACGTTCAGAGAGACAAGTTCGATTCCAGCTCTTCACAGTCAAGCCGAAGGCATGGTTGCGAGAGTGCAATCCGAAAACCGTTTGTTCTTCTCGGTAATACTTGGTGGTAAGGACTTTAAAGCATTGTTCGACCCGGGAGCAATGGTTTCACTTATATGCGTTGACGTAGCGGAATGCTACAGGGATAAGTGGAAACCGGCCAAGGTAGTCGTGCGAGGTGTCGCAGGACCGGCACTGAAAGTCCTAGGTTTGTTAGATGTTCTATTTGGAATTGAGGGATTAGATGGCAACATCGAACTGAGGATAGTCGAGAGTATGGAACACTCGATGATTCTCGGTATGGACTTCCTCCAATATTGGGACATCGAGGTTAAAATTGGCGATGCCCTTTGGCGCGTTGGCGCTGGAAAATGGCAGTATTTTGTCAAGGATGGAATCCGAGACGGAGACACGCATAGTGTGCAGGTATCATTGAGATTAACGATGACCAGCGAGAGAGGGTAAGAAAGTTAGTAGAGAACTTATTACCACCACCAGGCGATGTGCATGGCTTTACTACATTGATCGAACATGACGTGGAAGTAGAGCTAGGTGCACGACCAGTACGTCACAAACCAAGACGTATGTCACCTAAAGTCCTCGAATTTGCCGATTCTGGATAAGTTACCAAATTCATCTCTAAGATCTATCTTAAGAAGGCATATTTCCAAGTGTTAATATCAGAAATTAGTCGACATTACACCGCCTTCGCTCTGCCTGGGTCTGGGTTCTGGCAGTTCACACGGATGCCGTTCGGACTGATGAATGCACCCATGACATTTGCATGGTTGATCGATGCTCTATTTGGTCCCGAAGTTGAACCTCATGTTTTTGGTTACCTGGACGATCTAATCGTTATAACCGAAACTTTCGAGGAACATTTGAAATGGTTGGAAATGGTTCTAAGGACACTAGTGGACGCAGGGCTAGAATTGAACAGAGAGAAGTGTCAGTTCTGTTGCGCGAGCGTTACGTTCCTTGGGTACCTCCTGGATGGTGATGGACTTCGTCCCGATGTGGATCGAGTGGCTCCTGTCCTAAATTATCCAACCCCAAGTTCAACCCTATGTAGGTAATCGGTTTAGGAGGATGACGGGATGAAAAGCGTTGATCAGTAGAGCTATTGATTCTGATGAAATGATCTGAAAGGTAATGTGGTGAGTTGTGTGCCAGAATGCTGTATGAAAGAGAGCTAATGAAAAATAGCCGTCTCGACTCCACAGATAACCAGCCCAGCTTTAATCTATAGGGCATCACGTGGTCGTATCTACGTAAATTTTCCCAAACAAATCTGACGCAAGCGTTAAGTAGTCTCTGGAGCTTTAAATTTATGGTCTGGTCAAAGTCATTGTAGACTGCACGGGCGTAGTCAAAATGAGGCAAAACTAAAGTCTCAGCAAGATGTTTACGGGTATTTCTGGAGAATGCCCGTTTATGGAAACGTAATGAACGTAAAATCCCATGCACCCTCTGTGAGATAGATAATACGTGCTTGGACCTGTCCAGAGTTGACAGCAGTCAGACGCCCAATGATTTCACCTGGTTTTCATAGTGGAGAGAATTGTACGACAGCTTAACTCGCGGGGCAGTCGTTAGGTCTATACGCGAGATGTATGCCTTACTGCCCAGGATCATTACTTTAGTTTTATTTACATTCAAGTTTAAGCCGTTTAAGGTAGCCCAAGATGCAACCACGTTGGCATCTCTCATGATACGTTGGACACCTAGTTCGGATTCCCCGGGGGGAAAAGAGTAATAAACCTGAGCATCATCAGCATATATCATGTAGTTACTAAAGTCGAGTACTTCGGGAAGGTCGTTAATGAAGACCGAAAAAAGCAAAGGACCCAGAACACTCCCTGCGGTACGCCCGAATTTACCCCAAGCCAGTCCGAGCAGATGCCTAACTCATCCGCAACTGCTTGCGAACGACCAACTAAGTAGTGGAAAAACCACCTTAATACCGTATTCGAACAACCTATATCGCGCAATTTAAGTAGCAGAGGGCGGTGTGGTACCGAATCGAACGCCTTAGAGAAGTCAAACAGAATTAATATTGTGATCATGCGCAAATCAATTGCCCTTCTAATATCATCGAGGACGCCTAAGAGTGCAGTCTGCGTACTATGGCCTCTGCGAAATCCTGCTTGTCTGTCAATCAATTTATGATTTGTTTCCAGGTAATAAGACAGTTGTTAATGTACCAGCCGCTCAAACAATTTTGAGACCTCGCAGAGTTTAGCAATGGGTCTGGTGTCCGAGAGTGATTCAATCCTATTTGACTTCGCCAATGGAAAAAGTATAGATTTCGTCCAACAGTCGGGAAAAAAGCCGAGCGACAACATGTCGTTGAACAAAGCTACAAGCCGTGGGGTCAATTGTGGTTCGAGCATTCTTAGCATCGCCACAGATAATACGTCCGTCCCCACTGCCCTCGATTAAATCAAATTAAATTAAATTCAAATTTGGACGGACTAGACAGGTCAGGGGCGGAGGAATAAATTGAGTTTAGAAATAAAGGTAAGAGTGGAGGAACTCGATTCGAAATAGATACGTAGTAATTATTTAATTGCTGGGTGGTGAAAATATCCAACGGAGATAAGTTAGTTTTAGAGCATAGTCCCAGATTTCTCAGTGCCCTCCATTTAGCTTTCGGGTTTGCAGCATTTTTTAGCTTGTTTGAGAGATAGTTGTATATATTGCTATCGAGGAGATTTGAGATTCTGTTTCTTAATAGTTTGAATTTCTCGTAGTCTTCCATGCAGTTTGAGGATTTGAAGATTTTGAAGGCAATATTCCTAGACTTAATAAGTCCTCTAACCTCTGCTGTCACCCATGGTTTGGATTTGTTGCTAATCGTTACCAATTTAGCCAACGCAAGGGAATCGAAAGCGGAGAGAGCAGATACCATGAGGCGAGATATGGACGCCAGGAGATGAGAGGATGAAACGTCATGAAAATAATTATGATTATGAAGCAGCGAGTTGTGATCGTGAGGAGAGAGCATAGCGGTTTGCAATACCTGGCTAATTGAATGAAGGTTATGAGATGTGAGTAATAAATTAGGTGAAGACATGCTGGGTGAGTGGCTGAGATGAGGTATGGAAAATAAATTAGATGATGATATGTTGAGTGGATTTGTGTGGTGAGTAGTGATAAATGAGTTAGGTGACTGGATGTAGGATATATGATTGTTGGGAAGACAAGACAACAAGTTAGACAAATTTAAATTCAAATTCAAGTACGAGTTCGAAATCTGGTCAGGCGACTCTATAGGACTTACAATATGAAGACTAGATGAGAATTGAGATGAGTGAGGTAAGTTAGAATTGCAAATGGAGTTAAAAGTAATGGCGAGTTCTTGGAGGTTAATCCCTTCCAAATCACGTGACCAGTACCTCTTTATTTTAGACGGATCTCTATTAGTCAGTAACTGAATTGCTATGTAATCGTCACCTGCAGCAAAAGGGGTCGTTGTTTTAAATTATTAAAATCAGGTAAAGGATCACTAATCAGGAAGAGATCAAGCCATGTGTGTGAATAACCTAAAGACGTGACAGCAAGATGAGTTGGATCGGAATCAATGAGTGATAGATTGAGAGTTGCTATATTGGCTCTCATCATGTCTGCCGCGGCACTTGAGGACTTCATATCAATATTGAAATCGCCGGTGATAACAGCGAGACCATGGGAAGGAAGGATATCAGATAATAATTCGAAAAAAACAGTCGAGTAAGATGCTGCTGGCCGTCTGTAAACTACGCTCAAAATTAGCGAAGTCGATTTGCCGACGATATGTAATATAAAAGACTCAGGAGAGTTTGAGAACAGCCCATCAGACTGAGCTAGTATACTAACTTTATATTCATCTCTGAATCTTTATATTCTTCTTTATATTCCTCCTTCCTTACCCGCTCGATCAAGTCTGCAAAGGGAGTACCCTGGCAATTTTACTATCTCAGAGTAGTCAGATTCTGTTAGAAAGGTCTCAGTGAGAGCAATCACGTCATAGGCTTGTGGATAAATTAAGGCTTCTAATGATGAAAAGTGTGTCTTGAGCCTGTTAATATTAATATGAATGATAGAGAAGGAATGAATATGTGTGTGTGAATGAGATAGAGACGTCTGACCAGCTGCCCCTCATAAGGAAGGAGGTACAGAATTTGACGGTAGAGTAAGGAGTTCAGCCTCGGAATTAACACGGATCAATGCTCCCTTTTTCTCTTTACGTATATAAACAACATAATTTTTAATTACCGGACGCATATAGCCCAACTCCTTTGCTTTACGCAGGGATTTCGTCCACAGGTCATGTATCGACTTCGGCCACAGTGGCCTAATAAATAAGGAAGACTCCCTTCCCGTTCCGAAAACATTTGAAATTGTTGCACCCCTTAAAAGGTGGGCTCTTTCTATAATTAGGTCTCTGACCGCAGGTGAGGTAACCCTACACACCAAGCCTTTTGACGCGGTGAGAACGGATGGTTCGTTCATCGATTGACTCAAATTAGCCGAATTGGTGGAATTAGTCAACCGCGGCAACCATGGACGGATCTCGACGACGTGAGGTGTGACCAGAGGGAGTTTGATGTGAGCCAACACAACTTCTATTAGTTTAAGGTCGCTTAGTGTGGAGACGCAGGTAGACCAGTGAACAAGTGGTCGCAAGAATTTTTGTCTTGATTAACGATATCGACCACAGTTGCCGGTGTCAAGGGAGGATCACGATCGAGAAGTCTGATAACATTGACTTCAAGACGCTCGACGCGAGTTCCTACTTCCCCGAAACGTTCAACGCTTGTTTCAAGTGTGTCTACGCGTCCGCGTAATAGGTTTAGGTCAGCGCTTAATGCATTGAGTTTTGAGTCAACGCCGTCAACCTTTGCCTCAACCTTCTCGACCAATTTCACAATAGCGCGCTCATAACTAGAGAACCACGCTGGAGGAGCGTCTGCCATCGCGACGGTATCCCGAGTGCCGCTCGAACTTTCTGCATTGGAAGCAGGAGGTGTGGTTGCACGAGGTTGCTTAGCAACCTGTGTCAATGATGCCGATGGGGCCGAGTCCAAGCGCTTCGCGCATGACGTGGTGGGGGGGGGGGTTTCGAGAGACTTTGCAGCTATCGCGCTCGTCGCCACACTCGCAGTACGCGGCCCAGTAGGTGCTGCTCTCGCCCGATATAATTCGCCACTAACACTCGATGCCACAGATGCCCGCACTAAATGACAGCACCGCCGTATGTTTGTATCGGGTAGAATTGAAACGCAGTGCGAATGCGTGATATTATTGCACGATGGACATACCTCCGAATAAACCTTTCTTGTAATTCGCACTTTGCAAACAAAACAGCTTCGCGCAGAGGACATTGCGTCAGTATCAAAGTGACGAGGCGGCTCAATGCTGGAGTGGTGCGTGATGTCCCGACAGATGCGGTGGCGAGATGGTGGAAGAGAGAAGGGGAGCTGACAGCTGAGATGGCCGTAGTACCAATGAAGCTCGAGAGAGGCGCCCTCGTAGACTAGATGTGCAAAAATTTCTGCCGTCTGATTGCCACTCTAGGCGGAGATAACCTCGAAGTTGGCGATAGTTTGCAGTGAAAAATTGAGGCGGAAAAAATAACTAAAAGAGAGAGAGAGAGAGAGAGAGAGAGAGAGAGAGAGAGAGAGAGAGAGAGAGAGAGAGGGAGAGAGAGAGAACAGACACGAGTCAAAATTCAAAGACAAGCTCTGTCACTACGTGAGCATTTACAAGTTTAACCTATATTAGTTTAATATTCATTTTGAAAAAACGGTAAAATTTCACGAAATATAAAAAAAGAAAAGAATTAGTGAGCGCAGCGCGCTTAAAACTACCCTATAACAAATAAATTGTAACTGGTATTAGGACTAAATACCACGTTACAATTTACAGATGAAATTTTGCCTGAGTTCTTACCATTGGTGCCAGACGGTGATTTCATCCTGCTCAGGTTCCTCACCGAAATCTTTTGGCCCGTAATCTCCTAGGAGCCATTTTGTCAGACACCTTAATTTATCAAATTTATTGCCCGTATCTTTAAGTGACAGGTCGTTAAGATATTCACATATATCTTTGTCTCTATAAAACAAGCACCAGCCTTCGATCTTCTGTTATATCAAACACGCCATATTTAAAATAACGATTTAAATAAATAATTTTCAATAAATATAAAAAATAATTTATTTTGCTTTACCGGAAGTGTCCAATTGCGCGGCTATCGTGGGGTCGTTCGCTCGCGTTTTCCCTAAGGCGCACAATTATAATTCCAAAATACAAAAATATATATGATTGGACTATATGGCCTCATTATTGGATTGTTCTGGTTTTGTCCTACCTTGTACGCTAAGGTAAGATTGTGTGGGTTACCGCGGATCTGGTTTGATATTACCAGAGTAAGAATTTAATAATTAAATAATCAATATTAAATATGGGTATTACAATGACCTCTTTATTTAATAAAATTAAAATAACCCGAATAAAACAATAAGTATTTTATTTTTGACCACACAATCTTTCAGCACGTCTATTATAATTTATTGGGACATGTAACAGAACAATTCCAATTAATTACAGAAAATTAACAAACAAGAAAGAATTTAATTACAAGTCTTTTAATTTTTCTAATACTAGTTTAATGCCAATTAATTAGCTAATTAATTAATTGGTTAAAACTTAGCGTACATTTTACACCAAATCTATTATCTCTCTCTAGCCTATTGTGCTACGCAGAAATATATAACGAGAAATTATAATTACTATATGGTATCGTTCGTGATGTCTACGATTTTACGACGCATATACTTTATTTTTCGCTTTGTAAAATTGAACTACTCGAATTAAGAAATTACCATTATTTCGTGAAAAACTAAAATGCAAGGAAAATTTCAAAAGTTTCATAATAACTTAAATTATCTCAAAAATTTGAAAAATTTGAAATGTTTAAAAAATTTGAAAAATCTAAAAAATTTGAAAAATTTGAAAAATTTGAAAAATTTGAAAAATTTGAAAAATTTGAAAAATTTGAAAAATTTGAAAATTGAAAATTTGAAAAATTTGAAAAATTTGAAAAATTTGAATTTGAAAAATTTGAAAAATTTGAAAAATTTGAAAAATTTGAAAAATTTGAAAAATTTGAAAAATTTGAAAAATTTGAAAAATTTGAAAAATTTGAAAAATTTGAAATGTTTAAAAAATTTGAAAAATCTAAAAAATTTGAAAAATGTATGTCAAATGGCAGATATGACTAAAGGTATATCTGGTAGTGAGCTTGCAAAGATCGGTGTTACCTAGTAAGCTGCTATTTACGCTTCGAATGACGATGTATATAAAGGTTATCGAAAAGTGTATCCGTGCGGTTAAACAACACAGGCAGAAGGTATTAAACTGAACACTATATTCTATACGATACTATTTAAATTTATTTTCAATTATTGGAATCAAGAATTTTAAAAACTTTAAATTGAGGCAGATTATTATCCTTGTAATCTGTGTGCATATTATTTTAAATTTTTTTCATAATATAGTATATTCGGTTTGATTAAATTTTAATCTTTCTTTTTATATATAACATTAATAGAATATTAATTGTCACAATTTAGTTCTAAAGTTTTACTATAACGAATTTTGTCAATGCAACGTAGAGTAATTTCATAATTTAAAAATTTTAATACAGAATTATTTAAATTAATGACATGACTTGTTTATGCAATCTAAGTGCACTTGGATTAAATAGTGGATACTTTTTAATAGCAAAAAGTGGTGTACATGCATTCTGCAATTCGTATTCTGCACTATTCTTCTCTTTTAATGGATCAAATTACTCCAAATTTTGCATAAATGATTCATTTGATCCAGAGAATAGCGCTCTGGTCTTAATGTAGTTGAAAAATTTGTACTATTATTATTTGTCCTAATTTATCTGACCTTTGTATGAGATGCAGTTTTATTACGGTTCTTCACTAATTTTTGCTTCTATGCTATGTCATGATACAAAACTTTATCAGAACAATCGAAATAAAGTATAGAATGGCGTTCTAATAACATTTGGTACACATTATGCAAATGTGCTAAAATTAGATGGCAAATAATAAACAATTTTACAGGTTATCTGCGAAAAATATAAATTTTTTTTATTTTGCCAAAAGGTGGCACTGCGCAATATTCCTATAGGCCTTGATATGTCGAATCGACCTGTCAGCTGTTAGTGTTGCGTGCTTATCGGGACGTACGTGCGATGTGCCTTAACTATTGTTCTGTATATTACTACGTATTATATGATTCTATAATTATTTTTTTATAACCTTAAATTGTCATATCTGTCAAATCTGTCAACCCATCAATCAGTTTTGTGCGACCTCCCCTTAAGCATCTTCGAGAGATTGAATACAAATTCTAAACTTGTGACGTGGTATTCGCGTACCCGGTTAAATTAATTAATTGACGTAATTAATGAAAACCGTTGGGCCGCGTTGCCCAATACCGCGCACACAATTATTTATTTATCGCGAACTGCGGGCTGTCGCCAGGAACACGAGTTCGCTGGGACGTACGGTATGGAGGATTCGGGCGATCCTCCTTGCCTCGACACGATTTGTGAAAATTAAAGGATGTCGGCGGGAGCGGGGAGAATAATAACAAACTCAATTAATTAAAAATAAAAATAAATAAAATATTTATTTTAACATATTAACAATTGGCCATCCAGGCCGTGTGCCGCGACAATGTTCTTTCGCGCGGGCGGAGGTATCGGGAGCCAACCGGATCGAGATCCTCGCCTGCGGTTGGCTTTACCCCGATCTCCGCTATTCGGGTACCGGCGTACCCGAATACACTCCCGATGTACTCACAAACATACACTCGGGAAAGGGGGGGGACGCGCGGTAATATAAGAAGACTTACCGGGGTGCGCCCCGTGGATGGCCCAGCCGATCCGTGTCCCTTTGTCCTCCTGGGCAACGGAGGACGACGTCGGCTGCGGTGGTGGAAGGCGGCCCTGTGCCGCGGCGAGTGCCTCGCGAACCGCGTCCGCACTCACACCAACACTTCCCGTCCTTGCTCACACTCACCAAATCACTCGCGGCTCACTCACGAGGATCGTCCGGGTAACCGATGGCTTTTGCGCCTCACGCGCCTTGTTAGCCAGAAAAACTCTACTCGGCCCGGATAGAATTTTGTCCGCCTCGAGCGGCGGATCGGGACATACTGATTAGGCAATCGCCTAATTTTCGAAAAAGGGATGAGAGTGGGAAACACACACACACTCTCGCGCTCTCATCCCTACGTACTATTGCGCGCGTAATTGTACACTTGTAGGAAAATAAACAAGTGTCGTCGGTTGGCCTTGACATACGAAAGGCTCCGACGACTTACAATTCGACAATTTAAATACTCTATTCGTCGTGAATAGATTGTGTGACGATTTCCGTCACAAACTATATTTTAAAATTTAACAAAGCGGTGGTGTATCTTTTGGGTTTCTTCTTTTGAATCGCGTTTGGGGCAGATATCTGATCTTCTATTCATAATACTTGTTTTCTTTTTTAGAGCATTCTGCATAGTAATAATTTCACCATTCGCTGATTTCTGTGCTATTATCTTAAAAATGGTTTTACCGACGTTGCTGGAAATAGAACCAGCATTCTCTCAAGGGTGGAAAAAACTACCCTCAAAGTGTTAGCCAAATCGGGTAATAATCTTTTGAGATATTATTGGAACAATACTTTTTTCAATGACAAAAATATAGGATATCCCATATAACGGTCGTGTCTAAAAATTATATTCAAATTCGATATCTCAATGGAAGAAATCGAAGAAAAAATTAAAACGCGTGACTTATTAAAAAGCACACAAAAATTATAAAAAAAAGTTTAATTATAAAACATAAATCAGTTCTTCAAAGAACCCCTTTATTTAGTGTTAAATTTTAAATATGAATCACAATTAAAAGATAATATTACATATTTTAATAAACCACAACCTATGCCAATTGCATATCATGAAGAAGGAAGAAACGAAGTTAAAAAAATGTTAAATGATCCATTTAATGCATGTAATCGTACCAAAAAAGGACGGACACATAAGAATATGTTATGATGCACGTAAATTAAACGAAAAAATATCAAACGATCATGAAGCTCTTCCGGGCGTCGAAGAAATCCTTATTAGATGTAAAAATATAGATTTAATGTTAAATTTCGATAAGTCAAATAGTTTTTGGCCAAAAACTTTAACTAAAAATATTAAAACATTCACAGCTTTCGATTGGGATAATAAATTTTATGAATTTAATGTTGCTCTATTTGGTATAAAGATAAGCAGTACGGCTTTATTAAAGGGCTTAAAGGAAGCCATAAATGGATTAGAAAATTTTTTATTATTATTTGTAGATAATTTATTTATTATATTAAATGATTATGACGAACATTGAATCTTTCAAGATTCAAATGTGCCATTGCATTACATAGATGTATAATACAAAATATGGCAAGACAAACATTGGCATAATGTATAGCGTGTGTTCTACAATGTACATAAAAAAAATTAATATTTAATTAAAATCAGGTTATAATAATAATAATAATTGTAAAACATAATTTTTTATTAAAATAATATAGATAAATTTAAACAAATAATTGTTAGGAATAATGAAAGCTTATATAAATTAAATATAAAAAGCATATATAAATTCAATTAACGAGCCGAGATGTAATCGTAAAATATGTATCTAGTATCCATTGCGGCAGATAGATAGCGTCGACTCAAATCCATGAACGAGATGAGCAAGGAAGGAGACATAAGAGCGTGAATCAAAACGACAAGCAGACTCAATTCGACTCGATTCCATTCAATTTTTGTAATGGTTCGCACTGTATAGCATTTACCACTATTTTTATCAAGTGCTTTATTATTGAAGGCAATACATTACTGTCCAATAATTGAATACAACAAAAAAGCAAAACATATATTTTAATTTCGACCTCCTATTGGATTGCCTATTTTTACGTTTTTTGCGAACATTGTTATGGATGATCTTGATAATAATTATTTAATGAAATTAAAAAATTTGTATGAGTGCATTCCCTTATTTTATTACAGATATGTAGACGATACTATATGTATAAAAAAGAATACATAGGAGTCGTTATTGATGTTTTTAATGGTTTTAGCAAATTATTACAATTCACTCACGAACTGGAAAAAAATAATGAGATTAACTTTTTGTATATTTCTGTAATTAGAAAAAACAATAGTATCGAGACAAATTGATACATAAGATCATCGAATTCAGAGAATTTTTAATTTCAATTCGAATCAAACAGGCAACAAAAGAAAAATATCGTATACAATTTAATTGAAAGAGCGATTTTATTAACCCATTCAGATTACCATCATGACAATATTAACATTGTAGAACGAATTTTACATAAAAAATAGCAACAATATATCTATATTTATATTTTTTAACTTTATAATTTTAAAATTTAATTGAATAACAATGTATAATGTAATATGTATAATAATATAATATGTGATTATCGTAACCGGACATTTTGCCGTATGACACTTCGCCGTCGGACCCTTCGCCGTAAACATTTCGCCGTATGAGACCTTTTGCCGTATAATATTTCGCCGTATGAGACATCTTGCCGTATAACATTTCGCCGTATGAGACATTTTGCCGTACGCGATTGGGTTATAGGGTTATAGGGTTATTGGTTGAGCAGGGGGTTTGGGGGGCGCAGCCCCCCATTACACTTTTGTTGTTACACACATACAGTATCGGTAAATTATTTGTAATTATAACTTGACTATAATAACAAACAATTTTTCAATTTCAATATATGATTTTGTTTACAATCAATGTTTTGAAAAATTTATATACAATTATAGTTCAAATGCTCTTTAAAATGTAAACATAGTTTTTATTTTATTTGAATATAAAATTAAATTAAATTTCGCTGTATCAAAATTCGCCGTACGTATTTTTTCCTATTTTACGGAGAGAAGTTCCTTACGGCAAAATGTCACATACGGCAAAATTTTATACGGCGAAATGTCCTATACGGCGAAATGTCCTATACGGCGAAAAGTAATACGGCGATTTGTCCGACGGCGAAGTGTCAAACGGCGAATTGTCATACGGCAAAATGTCATGGAACCCTGTAAGACCGATAAAAATATTAATTAATTTAGTTATACTACAGTTGACATAAGTAATATTCTCTTCAATTCTCTTCGAGAAGCTAGGTATAGGATTATTTTTAATTTTTGCTTTTCTCTTAATTTATAAATTTGAATTGTGATACTGATCTGTATGTTAAAAATAAATTTAGTACCTGAAGAGGTCTGCAGAACCTGGCAGACGAAACGTCGTAAGATTGTCTACCAAAATTAGGTGTGTGTAATTTATTACCTACCTAGAATACAGAGTGACCAGTTGGCGATTTTTTTTTCCTTTTCTCTCTTACGTATATTGATGTTTATTAAGCAAGAGGAACAAGGAAAAAAAGTCGCCATCTGGCAACCCTGCTAGAATATCCCTCAAAAATCATTATCACTTGAAAGCATACAAACCATGAAAGAAGAATACAGTCAAACAAAACATACATTTTAAATGTGTTATCTTTTCTTTATCTGAGTCGAAACCCATACTAAAAACGACACGGGGAGAAGAAATCCTGTGAAAAATTGCTTCTAATTTTCGTTTAAACGCCAAATTTTTACAGCAGTATCTTATTTTTCGATACCTGGTATTAATGTTTTTAGTGCCAATTGTAGAATTCGTTTTTCTACTTTTATAGATACGTTTTCACAGTGGCGCCACCGTAATTTACGATGCTTGCGATACTAAAATTCAATGCTAACTTTATTAATAACACTATTAATTTATAATAATTAATACTAATAGAAAATATTAAATACTAATTATATATTGCACATAAAAAATATATATTTAAATCAATGTATAAGCTATTGATTACACCGGCACACACAAAAAAAGCGGTCTGATATCGGAACCAGACCATCACAACTGTGTGTTTTACGGGTCCGTGAATCCGAATCCGAGGTAGGTTAGACCCCATCATGTCAGAGTCAAGGTCAGTACAAGGTGAAATTGGGAAGAAATCGTTTAAGCCGAGCAAAATGTCATACCTTTATATTTTTCAGGTCGCTGAATACGAATCCGAGGTTTATTTGACCTCATCGCTCACAGTTTTGCCACAATTCATATAAAATATTAAAAATACCGGAACAGTTTTTTCGTCATTATTAGATCACATATGCATGTATTTTGACGTGGTATTTTGGTTACTCTTTATCTTTCATGTAGTTTTATAAGACTCAATTCTCTTCTAATCGAAGCGGTGGACATTGCAGATCGTCTAACGATAACGATCCTCCTAGGTCAACAATCAGGATTTACAAAGTATCCGTGTTTCTTGTGTTTGTGGGATACTAGATATCGCACGATTCATTACATAAAAAAGGTTGAGCAGGCAAGAGCAGGTCTCGAATCAGGAAATCACAATATACTGAGACATCCTTTAGTTGATCCATCAAAAGTATTACTTCCACCTCCCCATATAAAACTCGGGTTAATGAAACAATTTGTGAAGGCTTTAGATAAGGAAGGACATGTTTTCAATACCTAACAAATCAATTTTCTCAATTGACTGAAACTAAGTTGAAAGAAGGGATATTCAATGGACCTCACACCAGAAAACTATTTTACGATGAACATTTCATAAATAAAATATACGATTTAGAAAAAGTTGCACGGCTTAGTTTTTGAAATGTTGCTCGAAACTTTTTGAAAAATGCGAAAAGTGCTCACTATGAAGCCATCGTAGCAATATGAAAGTATTTTTCAGTGTTTGGGATGTTTGATTATTATTAAACTCCATTAATATTAAACTCCATTTCTTAGATTCTCATGTTAACCTTTAGAGGGCCGGAAAACCACTATAATGGCTCGACCCACGATGGGCACTTTGTCAGTGACCAATCCATGATATTATATACCTTTTTTACCACTTTTCTATGGAGGATATGACATCCCAAATCCCGGCCCTCTAAAGGTTAAATATTTTTATCAAGATCTGAAAGAAGTCGAACAGCTTGGCAAGGAAAATCGGACGTAAATATGATGGCAGACTACTGTTGGCTACTGAAAGGAAACACTGAAGGTAACAGTAATTCGAAAAGTATCAGAATCCACTACATAGATACTTTTAAAACAAAAGAGAACGTTACAAACGAAAGAAGGATTAAGCAGTTTTCTAAACTGCAATATCTACCGCTTCGGTTAGAGGAGACTTGCGTCTTATAAAACTACAAGAATGATAAAAAGTAACCAAAATGCGACCTAATAATGACGAAAAAACTGTTCCGGCATTTTTAATATTTTATATGAATTGTGGCAAAACTGTGAACGATGAGGTCAATCAGAACTCGAATTCGTATTCAGCGACCTGTAATGCATAAAAGTATGGCATTTTTTTCGGGATAACCGTTTCTTCTCGATTTGACCTTAAACTGACCTTGACCCTGGCGTGATGTGATCAGACCGACCCCGGATTCGAATTCAGCGACTCGAAAAACATACAGGTATGGTGGTCCAGTTCCGATGTCAGATCGCTTTTTTTGTGTGCGGTGTTATTCAAAAAATTACATCTCCAATTTAAAAAGTATTTTTTTCAACATTATTACTTTAGTTAATATTATTATAAATAAATTTATTATATTAAAAATCCAAAATAAATTTTATTAAAACTAGAAATTATTTATATTGCTGATATTTTGATATATAAATTCAAGTATTAAAATTAAACATTCCAGGTGTTTCTTACTTTGCTTTTAACGATCTTCCTCGTATTAACCTGTAACTTCATAGAATGACTTATAAATTAATTATCTAGTGTTTTTGCATTCGAGTTATATATAAAATTGCGTATTTTTAAAACTAAATGTAATAATTATCTTTGTTTGCTCGGTCAACAACCTTTGGGTATGGGACTCCCTTAAAAGCATATAACTTTGGAAAAAATTATTGTTAGGGTCTGTGGCTCTGGTTATCTTTATTCTTTTATACTAGAAAACATATCCTACAAGGTGGACACGATCCATTTGACAAACATACAAATGACATATAATGTTATAGTTTCTTTTTATTAAAAGCAAGCGCCGTTATTTATTAATTAATTCGGCCATAACGCCATTTCTATGGTCGCTACAATGGTACTGTTGTTTAATTTATCAAGTTAATACTTAATTTATCCACCGTCACAAAAAGTAACACCACAACAGCTAAGAACTTGTATATTTATATTTACCTTTGACATCAATTTCTCCATCAAGTTTCTTTTGTTCTAGCTGAAAGTTGGGTGGTGGTTGGTGATAGTTAACACCAATAATGTAATTTTCTTGTTCAGAATAGGATGTCTTGAATTTATCTTCTTCTGTACTTACTTCGGTACTTTTCCAGTAAATATCGAATATTGCTGCGCTGCATCTGATCTTTAATTTACCATCAGAATTGAATGTGTCAGGAGTTATTTGAAATAATAAACCGCTTATAGAAATATTTTCCTCTTTATCGTTCGTAGAGGTATATTTCGTTACATATCTATCTATTGCCTAAACACAGATAAAATATTTATTATATAAATTAATTCGCTCAGTATTAACTATATATTATCACGTATTGAATTTCAAAATAAAATGTCAAAAAAGTTTGAATTTAGAATTTGGGTAATATATTTATTTACCTGTTTATTGTTAATATACCATGTTAAATTAGCCGCAGGCTTACTGATCCCCGACGAACAATTTAATTTTAATATGTCATTAATGCGGTATTTACTCCTTAATCCACTGATAATTGGTCTTTGTTTGGGTAATTCTGAAAAAAATCAATTCAAATATTAAGACACATACAGCATAAGAAATATTTACAAATAACATTTATAGCGTTATAAGTAGAGGAAAAATATTTGATACACTGAATTTTAGAAAAATTATCTAATTATACAATTATTAGCATGGTAAGAAAAATTTATTATCATTTAATCGTATGCAAATCACAGTTAAAAAGTCAGCTTATATATCACATGATGAATCCCATTGTAAATGACCCGGTATAGCATGCGAAATAGTCATCTGACTTTTTGGTTAATATTTCAGGGGTAGAAACCGATAAAATATTTCATAAAAATTATATAGACGATTTTGGTACGAAATTTTGTTCTACTGTATATACTATACAGATGCCTACGATGGCTCGGTCGGTAGGGCGTCGGGCTCGTAATTTGGAGGTCCCAGGTTCGAATCCCGGACCCGGACGATTTATACAAGCACCACTGGGGAATGTATTTTCAACAAGTGCTTTCTTAACAAAGACATCGTATGACCTCCGTCGCTGATTAGCACCGATTTAGGAGCATAAAAAGAGCGATGTTAAAATAAAGAAAAAATGTATATTATACTATGTTTTTTGTACTGTAAACTATCTCAAATAAGGGTATGCCTTAATTACATACTATTATAATATTACAATCTAAAAAAGCTTGAAGCAAGACCTTTCTAATGGTCCATAGCTTATAATTGACCTAGAAGTATGTAAAAACTTATAGAATTTTAAAAAATGTTTAAAAATTTAAATGAAACTTAACATGCAATTTAAATATTTTTTTGCAATTCTTTAAATTGCTACAACTATTTGCACCTTGCACGCCAATTACTAGCTACAGATCACGAGAAAGGTATTGCTTCAAGTTTTTTTTTAGATTGTTGAATGAAAAAATCGATTACAGCGTGGTCGCCTTATCTTAAACATAAGGGTTGACTTCTGGCTTATGAGTCGTTGACCGTTAGACTAAGAATTCTAATAATAATTAAGAATACCTTCTCACGCTACACTGGAGATCAGGGTGCAGGTGCATGATTATGCTAACTAAAATGATAAATGTATTTGTTACTAGCAAAACAATACACGTAATGAAGTGGGCCCCAACCACGGTTATCGCAGCTATCTACCTAGGTTATCACTACCGCGGTTCGCTGAAGGGGAAAGGAAAGGGAAGGCAGGGAATCAGGGTCCCACACACACTATCTCCAGTAGTCGGCGGTACCGTCAGCAGCGGAAATAATAAACTCACCCACTTCTGTATGACGCAAATCAGGTGCTCGTCCTATAAATGCTCTCTTTTTCTCTTTTTTTCGCACTTTCACAGAGCCGTGACTCGATCTGCGCGCATGCGCAGAGCTCATTATCGGTGGGCCGCGTGCCACGCGATCGTGCGACGATCGTGCGTTTTGAAGTGGCTAGATGGTCTTCTGCAACAGATTTTCTTTTCGCCGGGACATCGTAGCTGCTAATTCTTGAAGGTAATACTTGGCTCCATATTTCTCGTCCGTCTGCTAATATGTACGGCGCGAGTTTCAGGCCTAGCGTCAACTTCATTGCGGTGCTGCCAACCTCGTTACCCGGAGACGCCTCGATTCTCCATTTCATGTTGACGCCGTGCTCCGAGGTCACGACTTCGATTAATTTAAAGCTCCAGGTAATTGCTTGGGTGTCGGGGTTGCGCTAAGGTGCGCGTTTATCTATGTGTTATTTATATATTAATTGTACTCTATGTTTGTGTACTCTAACATAACCTTACTTCTACCGTTGGTCTCCTCACATACAGCTGTCATTTTATGATACAACTGTAGTATTACAATATAGCTGTATATGCTTCCTAGTATCCTTGTCCTCCGTATCACTAGCATATACTAGCATCGATGGTATTGTTTCTATAGCAGTCTGACTGTTATGTTACTGGCTCGAGCTCCCTGGATCAAGAATCACTTCGCCCTGGCTGCTGACCATTTCTAGATTAACTTATCGGTGCTTGCCAGGTTAATGAAAACCCTTGCGTTGGATTGCTTGTCTAACCTCCCTCCACAGGTGCCTAGACAGACCTGGATGTGAGCTGGGTTCTCGGTAGCTGTACCAGCTTACTCGTTTCCAGTGAAAGTGTGTGTGAAGCTTGGGAAAGGTCATTAGCATTTTAAGGGTAGGTGGGGCTTAGTTACAATGCAGGTAGCTAGTAGTAAGGAAAGGTTCAGATTATCTGAGTAGGAAGGTCTAGGATAGGTACTCGATTATCTTGTGCGGGTAGGTACGCATACTCTTATCTAAAATATATATATATATATATATATATATATATATATATATAATATGTTGAGATGTGCGAAGCACATTGTCACAACCTGCAACCGCTGTTAAATGTGCTGTTATGTGGTAAAAGTTGATAGACTTTGACATAAATAGCTGTAAAGATTGATGTCGTTAAAAAGAGACTTAAAAAACTCACTTTCCGAGCTCGAACAATTTCTATTTTTTTATTTTATTTAGCGTCGCTCTTTTTATGCTCCCTGTTTGATACTAATCGGCGACATAGGTCATACGATGTCTTTGAGAAGAAAACATTTGTTGAAAAATACATTTCCCCATCGGTGCGTGTATCAATCTGCAGGGGCTAGGAATCGAACCTGAGACCTCTTCTTTCTGGGACTTTTCTTTTTCTGGAAAACGTTTCCAGTCTTTACCTAAAATTTGGTATATTTCATGATTCTGATCTAACAATTGACGTACAATATATATTGTTGTGAGAGCGTACACGCATGATACATATGATACCTCTATTACCGACAGAGGCAGCGAGACAAGACGCCAGGTTGCGTCGCGGGAGGTAAAAGCAGATTGGCTCGAGACGCCGTACGGGTCACGCGCGAATACGCTCGCACACACTCAAACTATATATACATATATCTAGCATTCCTGTGTACATTTATTCACTCTACCTTCCTAACGGACTTGTCCACGAATATTATCTACGCGATAATACCAATACGTGCTAGTACATACATATGTATATATATATATATATATATCTGTGTGTGTGTGTGTGTTGTGTTGTGTGTGTGTGTGTGTGTGTGTGTGTGTGTGTGTGTGTGTGTGTGTGTGTGTGTGTGTGTGTGTGTGTGTGTGTGTGTGTGTATGTGTGTGTGTGTGTGTGTGTGTGTGTGTATCTATTATATATTTGTGCATGAAGATTTAAGACGCCCGACATAATAAATTTGGATCTTCTATCTGCTTCCCACCACTGGCAGGTTAATAGGTACTAGGACTCCGTAATCCGAACCTCTCTCTTGTACATTATAGACTAAATATCTTCCCTCTCTTTCTTGAGCGGCATAAACTCCTATTCGCAAGTTTATTATATATATGGGTTATTCCACGTGAAGTGGTCAGATCAAAATTTTAAAATGCACTAAATTTTGGGTACACATTGCAAATGTTTTTCAGAACACAGAAAACAATTTTTAGGTACTGAAATCTATTTGCTCAAAAGTTATTCTAACCTCAAAAAGTGAATTTTTCCAAATTTTTTTCAACACCAGCTGGGTTCACCGCTATTTAACTCGAAATCTATTAACTTTTACTATAGAACATTATATGTAACATTCGTTGGCCGACACGGTGGCGAAGTGGCGGAGATGCACCTCGGCCCTCGGTTGGCACTTGGAGGGGTGAGACCATTCTTGTGTGGCTTTCGGGATCGGTTAGGTATTTTTCCACACTTCACAACGTGAGCGGAAGGTGTGGAACATTCGGTTTCGGTGTTTGGGCCTACGCAAGGTGACCTGAACATCTAAACAGAATATTTCAATACACCGGCCGTCCCGGGAAAGGTTTTCCTACAACGTTTTCCCTTCCTCACGGGCATAACCCCAGGCGAATGCGAGACGGTGGGGACCGGGATGGGAAAAATTGGAATGTTTTCACCCCTACACAAAGATGGTAGGGGTGTCCCTGTAAAAACCCGTTTAACCTTTAGACGGCCGGCATTTTTGCCTTATAAATTGATATTTTTGATGTGCAAAATTTATACATAAAAACACCTCATATCTCTAGAGTAGTTGTCAAGATCACAGGTGGCTCATATATAGCTATGCCGGCAGTCTAAAGGTTAATAATGGGTATACGGTGTGATGAGCAAAGAGAATGTAACATTCGTTGCTAATTATGTCTAGAATTTATCCTTTTGGGTTAGAATTTCTAATCTCAAGGTCAATGTTACATAAACTACAAGTCAATATTCAACTTAAAAAAAGTGTAAGTGCGCCACAATTGATTTTTTTATCCAAAAGTCTAAAAAAAAGATTAAAGCAATACCTTTCAAATGGTCTATAGTATTTTTATGGCCTTCAAATCTGTAAAAAGTTATGATAATTTAAAGAAGCACTAAATTTTTGAAAAATTTAAATGAGAATTACCACGTTAATTTAAGTGAATTTCGTCTTTCTTTAAATTATCACAACTTTTTACTTAAAGGCCATAAAAATGCTACAAATCATTTGAAAGGTATTGCTTTAATCTTTTTTTAGACTTTTGGATAAAAAAATCAATTGTGGAGCACTTACACTTTTTTTAAGTTGAATATTGACATGTAGTTTATGCAACATTGACCTTGAGATTAGAAATTCTATCCCAGAAGGATAAATTCTAGACATAATTAGCAACGAAATTTACATATAATGATCTATAATAAAAGTTGATAGATTTCGATTTAAATAGCGGTGAACCCAGCTGGTGTTGAAAAAAACTTGGAAAAAATCACTTTTTGAGGTTAGAATAACTTTTGAGCAAATAGAATTTCACCCGCCACGTGTTTATATATAAGTGACATCGTTAATTACAGAAATAATAGCTTTTAATGTCGTTTCTTGTTTTGACAGGTAAGCATGCACACTAAAATTTACTTTGTGCATAATTGTAAATGTTTGTAATTAACAACTGGTTTTTACAGTGAAACTTGAAAAAGTTATTATACCCTGAATAACCTATAAAAGAAAATAACATATTATATATATTATAACGGTAAGCGAGTTACCGATCAGGTGAGTAACCAAAAAGAGTATCGAGAGTGATGCGCGCGTTTCCTGTATCGTGCGCGAGGAGAGGATTAACGAGATCGAGTTCGCGTGCGCACGGCAACAACGTGTTGAATACCGCCGTGATACTTTGACGCGAATAAATAGGAGTCGACCGCCTTCCCGACCGTTAGAGTCTGAGAGAGAGAGAGATAGAGAGAGAGAGAGAGAGAGAGAGAGAGATAGAGAGAGAGAGAGAGAGAGAGATAGAGAGAGAGAGAGAGAGAGAAAGAGAGAGAGAGAGAGAGAGATGTCCACAAGGCCGATTTACCTGGTACGGTCCAGGGGAGGAAGCGTTTCTCTTTTCCCCCCTCTCGTAACAAATCCCGCTGGGGTAGACAGGTCGGTGGTTCACAGGAGCCACTTCACGAGAGAAGACGCGCGTAACGTAGGAAGCTTCTACGTCAGAGCTTCCTACGTCAGAAATACATACGTCACACGGTGTGACGTATGCCATCAGGTTAAGCAACCAATCATTCCCGGAGCGGTTGCTCATAACTCGTCGGTTAATAAATTTTAACTAATTGTTTTCGCGCTGACCTCGGGGGTAGTCATCGGTACGACTCCCCTTAAATTGTAAACGTTGATTTATATTTAATTTATTAATATTTAATTGTTTATTTAATAAATAGACTCGGCGAGACGATCTTTCTCGACGATTAACGTAAAATATCGATTGTTGATAGTGTATTACCGGTTACATTCCTATCCCACGAATACCGCCCTCTTCGGTGTTTATGCTAGTTGGCATAGGGCCCAACACACGGTATCTAAGTCAAACGAGGTGTTTGACGTTGTTAACGGCATTGCACGGGAATCAAAGGGATTCCCGGCCGCATCGTGGGACTGCACACTTAAGGTTGGTAAGTTGGGACAAATTAGGCCTAACCGGGGCCTTACATTTCCCCAGTACCTCCCCCGTTACAATATATATATATATATATATGGGTGGTTCTCTGTGACATCGAAGATGAAAAAAATAAATATTGCTATAACTGTGGGAATATGTTTTAGAGGTATCCAGTAGTTCTCCTGAATTTTTCCAGATTTTTTCTGGGACATTATTTTAAGTTACAGAGAGTCAAAGTTGACATTTTAGCACTTTTTTGCATTATATGCCCATTTTCATGAATTTTTAGCTCCCAGGGGATGCATTTTTCACTAAAAACGTAAGTATGACTTTTTTTGTAAAATTTTCCGAACTTTTCATTAAAAATACTTTTAAAGACATAAATGTATGCTGTCACACTCTTGTAAGCCATTTAAACCTTAAATAGTGAAAATCAGCAATTCTGCTCCGGACTCTGGTAACCTAATAGTGTCTAAAAGATGTCTTTTTATAGTCAGAAACTGCCTAAAAATTTGCAGAGTGGGTCTAAATCATTATGATCACTTATGGTCAAAATATCCGGAAAAAGTGCCCGAAATATTAATAGAAATGTATATTTGTTGCCTTATAACGATGAATCTAGTAGCATGATCATTGCAAAAAAATTTATGCACTTACCTTGGAATGGTAGAAAAGTATCTCCACTTGTTTCAGTATCCATCTAATCCCCTGTAAGCTGCTAAAAATACAAATATTATTATAGAATTATAAAAAATTATTTTTTCAACATTTATAAAGCTGGATTTTTAGTTTTACATCCCTTACAAGAATTATAATACTAATCTGAAGGATTACTATAAAAGTATCAACATTATTATTATTATTATTCAGCAATACATTGTTTAGATTTCACAAACTTGTCACTGTCACGTTATAAAATTATTCATTATAATTATATATCCGATTTATTTATATATCTTTTGTATTAAATACGTATATTCAGTTATTGTAATAATGATGTTTAAATATTTATAGTAATCCTTCAGATTAGTATTATAATTCTTGTAAGGGATGTAAAACTAAAAATTCAGCATTATAAATGATTAAAAATTAATTTTTTACATTTGTATAATAATATTTGTATTTTTAGCAGCTTACAGGAGATTAGATGATACTGAAACAAGTGAAGATACTTTTCTACCACTCCAAGGTAAGTGCACAAATTTTTTTGCAATGATCATGCTAATAGATTCATCGTTATAAGGCAACAAATATACATTTCTACTAATATTTCGGGCACTTTTCCCGGATATTTTGACCATAAGTGATCTTAATGATTTAGGCCCACTCTGGAAATTTTTAGGCAGTTTCTGACTATAAAAAGACATCTTTTAGACAGTATTAGATTATCAGAGTCCGGAGCAGAATTGCTGATTTTCACTATTTAAGGTTTAAATGGCTTACAAGAGTGTGACAGCATACATTTATGTCTTTAAAAGTATTTTTAATGAAAAGTTCGGAAAATTTTACAAAAAAAGTCATACTTATGTTTTTAGTGAAAAATGCATCCCCTGGGAGCTAAAAATTCATGAAAATGGACATATAATGCAAAAAAGTGCTAAAATGTCAACTTTGACTCTCTGCAACTTAAAATAATGGCCCAGAAAGAATCTGAAAAAATTCAGGAGAACTACTGGATACCTCTAAAACATATTCCCACAGTTATAGCAATATTTATTTTTTTCATCTTCGATGTCACAGAGAACCACCCATATATATATATATATATATTTGAATTTATCGGCTTTATTTACTTGAATACCTGATAGAATTAGAAAAAAATAACACTATGATCTATGATCGATAGAATTAAAATGGCGAGGATCAGTTTTCAGAACCATGCCAGACTTTTTCTTCGATTTTCTATCTTACTCAATCTAATAACAGGTCTATCTTTTCTCTCTCTCTCTCTCGTTACCTGTAAGGGATTCGGCAATATTATAATTTTTCAAACCTTCCGCGTCCGTCACAGGTGTAATAAAGCTATCTGTATTTGCCCTACTGTACATAAAAATAATTTGTATAATTACCGATACGGAAGTCTCATCTCTAATAAAGTCATCTATTGATTGGTTCAGTAGATCACAATATTAATCCCTTGTTGATAGCGCAAAATTCAATATATATATTCAACTCCCTACTAATTCACACGTGTTCCACTACAACCCGCATTTCGAATTCCCTATATTGGATATGCGCGATCACTGTATCGATACGAGCATGGACGGCATGCTCAGTATGCGCTGGCTTGAATTTAGATCGATTCAAGATGACGACAACTGAGCGCGGGCTGACACGTAAACAATGTGCCTTGCGAATGATTCCCACCATCGGGGTAGTACCCGGGTAATGATGCGAAGCAGTGCGCGAGTTCGAGTTTGCGCACACGCGAGTATACGGTCTCCCAGTTGACGCCCAGTGATGTTGCTACATCACAAAACATATACCAATATACCAATGTGACGACTCGATTACAGAAAATCTGAACTTTGCGTTCTATGTATAAGTAAAGAAGTTATAATAATATTTGACATAACTTGATAACTTTCTCCTGAATCAAATGGATACTAAAAGTTGTTAACATCTTTGCTACTTGCATGAAATACCTTGTGCGATCAACACGTATCCGAATAGAATAGTTTAATACATAATGAGGTATTTAAATTCCAGTAATATTGCATTTGTTACTATAATGTACCGTTGATGTTAAAAGAATATTACTGGAATGAAAATATTATAGCCAAATGTAATATTGTAATTGTATTTATCTTAGATAGACCTATAAATATCCTAATAATATTATATGAATCCTGATATCTTGAAATGTTATACGACGTTACATATATAGTTTATACTTACCAACTACATTCATCGTTCCCGAAACGATAGCCGTTTCAAATGAAGGCGCATCAGCTGATACTTCACAACTAAATGAACCAGCAGCATCAGAATCAACATTAATTAATGTAACTTGCGTGGCATTACTTTCTGATTCCTATAAGAAAAAAATATACGTTCATGTATTAAACTTTTATTTGATGATGATTTAATAAATTATTTCAGATATTTCATAGTTTGAACCTTTATTTGTAAGTTTCCTACTCGAAATGACTTAGTAGCAGGAATTTCTTGAGGAACATATCGATAGAATTCACGGCCAGATTTGTACCATTTGACTATGTACAATGGATCACCTTCTGTATCATACCAGCAATAAAGCTTAGTACTCTCGCCTTTTTGAACAGCTACTGGTGTTTGAATACGTACTTCTTTTAATCCTAAAGCAACCACTGTAAAAATAATAATAATTGAGTATATATTTATGCCAAAACTTTAACCTATTAAAATAAAATATTGTATTAGCGAAACAATACATTTTAATAATTTATCAGATTAGACAGATACATGTTTTTAGTAAGTAATCCTCAGGCAATATAAACTTTTGATTATCAAAATATCTATCTTTTTATGTAAACTACGTCAATAAATCTTAAAGTAGTGGGCGTTATACACTTAATCATATTGTTAGGCAGATAGTGATATTTAAATCATATATTTTAACATTATAAATTTATTTTTAGCACAAAGACTTATGCTATAACGTAAAAAGGTATCTTCAGAAATGTTCTGGTCTGTATCTAGATGATTGAACCCTCTCAAATCCTTATTTCTAGGTTCAAATAACTTATAGAGTATTTATTACATATATATTGTGACAAAACAGTTATGCCTGCATGTAAATTAATTAGTATACTTTTTATTTTATATTAAGTATTCCAAATTCCCATGGCTTATAGGAATTATATCAAAAGGCGCGATAGCGCCTGACGCAAGTATAGGCGCGAGAGCCATTATATACAGCTAACTAGCCCCCCAGATTTTTACTTTTCTAACCGCTGCATTATTACATTATGTATGTGTGCTATTGACCACGCATTACATTCCTTATTTATTAATCTTTATTGTACAACAAGTTTTACACGAATTCATTTACGCACAATCAAGAAAATCAATGCCAAAGATATTGCTTGCTGATTTCCTTTCCTCAATTTTCGTCTTCTCCCTTTTGATATATATAGTCAACTTCAAACAAAATGAGATAGAGATAGTATAGGAAAGGCATGAGATAGAAAGAAAAACAATGCTTTCCAGCCCGTGAGAGAGCGCGTACAGAAGTAAAAACTTATAGAAGAAGTTCAAACGTGGCCACGAGAGGGAGCTAGTTTCAGGTGAATACTTTTGTCACAGTTGAATCATCTGGCTGATTTTGTGTGAAAAGTTATGAATTAAAATTATTAATTTACGTAATTATTTCCAATACCTCACATTATTCCGTTTCGGTATTTTTTATTGTAGTGCAATGCAGATACTATTGCAAGGTGAAGATTTCATATTCGCCCATATCCTATACTAGTATGTCGACCTTTGACATCTCGACGAGAGAAAGAGTGAGAGAGAGAGAGAGAGAGAGAGAGAGAGAGAGAGAGAGAGAAAGACAAACATTGATAAAATTCTAACCATGAAAACAATGTTTTCATTTCCATGCAAGCGATGGTATAACTTTTTTTAATCTTAAAGTATAATATTAATAAGAATTGCACAAAAAATAAATGTATATTATTACATTATTTTAATTATATTTATTATATTATTAATTCATTTTATTTGTATAATTTGCTGTGTTTGCTTTAAGTTTATATTATTTGAAGGGACTTATGCTTGTATTTTTATAATGAATCCCTCATGATATCTCAATGTTTTCCACATTGACCAAAATAATTTAAAAAACAATAGATTTTAATTAAGTGGATGCTTGATCGTTCTCTATCCTAATTAAAATTACTGAATGATCATTTTATTTTCTATATAAAGCCAATATATGTGTTCGATACTTTGCCAAGTACATAATATTTAATAATTATATGGACTATAACATATGTAGTATGATATTCTTTCCAACGTTAAGTGAAATGATTGCTTAATAGTATTATATGTACTGACTTAAATAATTTAAAATAATGTTGATAAGTTATTGTTCTCTTTACATATATTTATTGAATACCTTTTTTAATATTTAAATAAAATCAATGTGTCAGTTGTTTGGTAAGTGTAAAAGGCATTTAATAATTTTGTAACTTTCACATGCCTATAAAATGTTTGATAGTGACACTACCTAACATATATAGTTAAGTAATTAAATAGAATTTCTTGTGTTGTACTAAAATTATAATATTAAATTGTACTGTTGTCATTAATTATTATAGTAACCCAATAATATAGAATTTAATTTGTTACAAATAAATTTAGCTTAATTAAAACTATGAGTGTATCATATTAAATTCACTGAATAAGAAAGGGTTATTTTTAAAGTATATTAATTTTAAGCAAATAACGTCTCTGAAATGAAAAATTATTAGTATAAAGTAAAATTAAAGCAAATTTGCTGTGAGGAACATTTTACCTTGTAAATATTATATGCTATATCACCAATGAAACAATATAAATTATTATTTTAATCTAATACAGTTCCTAACATAGAGAACCCAGTATACTGCCTTGCGCTATTTTTTTAAATACAAGTTTTTATTAGTAGTTCTGTAAAATAATTATTATACCACTTCACTATGTATTTATAAAGATTCTACATAATTTTACCAATTAATTCAGTGCTTTAAAGATATATTTATTAATAATGAATTATAAATAATGAACAAAATACTTAAAAGTAACTGACAAACAAGACTCGTATAAAGCACAGTTGTAACTTTATAATGTATAATCTTGTTAATTGTAATTTTGACATACTTAATGATGTCCCATAATATTTTTTTTTCAAAACTCCTTTATGTAATTTGCAGATAATAAAGGTATTATACGTATAAAGTTGACAATTTATATAAATGATTAAATATTTAGATTTCTTAAATATGCATGAATGTATTAGAGTAAAATTATTGTACATTGCAGATAAATAAAATAGAAATTTATTATTTCACTTAAGTAGTATTTATAAACAATCTACATGATTTTACCAATTAATTAGTGTATTTTAAAAAATATATTTAATAATAATGAATATAAATAATGAACAAAATACTTAAAAGTAATTGACAAACAAGACTCGTATGAAGCACACTTGTAACTTTATAATGTATAATCTTATTAATTCTAATTTTGACATATCTAATGATGTCTCATAATATTTTTTTGAAAACTTTATGGGAATTTGCAGAATAAAGGTATTATAAAAGTTGACAATTTATAAACGATTAAAAATTTAGATTTTTTAAATATGCATGAATGTATTAGAGTAAAATTTATTGCACATTGCAGATAAATAAATAGAAAAAGTAATGCTTATCAAATTACACAAATTAATAAAGTAATAATGCGGACTTTTATGAAAAGTAAAAATTAGAGAGCTATACTTGAGTGAAATACAGCATTTTAACACAATGAACTTTAAAATAAATTTGCAAACGTTCTTTTTGGATTTAACATGTATAACAAAAAAATCAATGGGAATTGTGCTACATACAAATAGTCTGGGGACTAAATGGGGGAAGGAGGTCATTGGAGGCCACAAATTTTGTTTTCATTTTTGGACAAAAAATTACCATTTTTAATTGTTTTTATTTTGTTGTACATTCATGTAATTGCCATTTGAATACAAATTACTTATCAAAAACACCTTCCAAGAAGGTGTCAAAACCCGCAAGTATTTTGTGTTAACACCTATTTTATATGTAACTTATATTTAACATTTTATATATATAAAGTTTCTGCAATTAAAAGTACTTAAATCAAAGCGGTATAATCGACAAGTATTTTGTAACAATGGCCAAAAAGAGCTAATACTCTGTACATATTATTTTTAGAAAGTGTTTAATTTATAATTTTTGTAATTCGCACGTATGGGTGGATTCCAAACATATTTTCAAAATACTTATCCGGTAGTTAAATTAAAGAATTACTTAGTCCATTTTTTTAAAACCTTCAAGACGGCATAAATCCGCATAAGTATGGGTATTTTCCAATCACGGTTTTTAAATTTTTTTTCAATATTTCACATTTTTGCTAAAATAATTTTTTTTATAAATAAAATTTATCTAATAAATAACTTTAATTATTACTCCCAGCTTTTGTCTGTTTCTTTAAATTTTAATTAAATATTTTTTTTTATATTACAAATCTCCATATATGAAGCTTTTGCAATTGAAAGGACTGAAATCAAACTGGAATCGACAAGTATTTTGAATCTAACTCCCATATTTTCTCTACTTATTTATATTTTATTACACCTTTTTTATATATTCCATAATAGTTTTCTGCAATTGAAAACATTGAAATCAAAAACACCTTCCAAGAAGGTGTCAAAACCCGCAAGTATTTTGTGTTGACACCTTTTTTATATGTAACTTATACTCCAAAAACTGAAATCAAAGCGGAATAATCGACAAGTATTTTTTACCATACCATACACTGATTTTTTTTTAATTAAACTTTTATATATTTTGCTTAAACTCTATAAAAAGTTTTAATTAATTTCCACAAAACTGATAAAAAGGAAACTTCTTTTTTTTAATTTTCTTTAAATAAACAATGCCTATCCTTCCAGTGCTTTACATCAGTAGATAAACAATTTTATAGAATAATAACCTTTTTTATATGTAACTTATATTCCATAATAGTTTTCTGCAATTGAAAGTACTGAAATCAAAAACACCTTCCAAGAAGGTGTCAAAACCCGCAAGTATTGTTATTCTAATCAAATTTTGAAAATTGTTATCTGATAAATAAATAATTTTAATTCTAACTCCCTTATTTTATCTATTTCTTTGAATTTTAATTAAACATTTTTTTTAATCTTACAAAAATTACATATAAAAAGTTTCTGCAATTGAAAGCACTGAAATCAAACTGTAATCGACAAGTATTTTGAATCATGCAAAAATGTCTGCCAATCTGAATACAGATTTTTTTTAGTAAAAGTATCTTATACTTTTACTTTTCATTTCTGGCCCTGCCATGTCTTACAGTAATAAATAAATAATATTCTAATGATGTTAATTTGTGGAAAATTAATTTCTGCAAAACTAATAAAATGGACATTTCTTCTTTTTTATTCTTTTAAATAAAATAATACTTGCACCACAAAGTATTTTATTAATAATAAATTATTGGTTTATAGTATACAGTCTTGTTTCCACGCGTGGATGGGTCTTTACACTATTTAATAATATGCCACAAGTCGCTTTGCATAATATATTAGGCCCCTTAAATTTTAAAATAAGATAATAGCTAAGATGTATGATGATACTTGCCTCGGGTGCGCGACACGCGCCCCTTGATTCATAAAATGTAACATCAGTTAATATAGTCAGAATTAACACCTATATGAAAAGGTAACACCTATTAACCAACGGTGGTGCAAGTATTATTTTATTTAAAAGAATAAAAAAGAAGAAATGTCCATTTTATTAGTTTTGCAGAAATTAATTTTCCACAAATTAACATCATTAGAATATTATTTATTTATTACTGTAAGACATGGCAGGGCCAGAAATGAAAAGTAAAAGTATAAGATACTTTTACTAAAAAAAATCTGTATTCAGATTGGCAGACATTTTTGCATGATTCAAAATACTTGTCGATTACAGTTTGATTTCAGTGCTTTCAATTGCAGAAACTTTTTATATGTAATTTTTGTAAGATTAAAAAAAATGTTTAATTAAAATTCAAAGAAATAGATAAAATAAGGGAGTTAGAATTAAAATTATTTATTTATCAGATAACAATTTTCAAAATTTGATTAGAATAACAATACTTGCGGGTTTTGACACCTTCTTGGAAGGTGTTTTTGATTTCAGTACTTTCAATTGCAGAAAACTATTATGGAATATAAGTTACATATAAAAAAGGTTATTATTCTATAAAATTGTTTATCTACTGATGTAAAGCACTGGAAGGATAGGCATTGTTTATTTAAAGAAAATTAAAAAAAAAGAAGTTTCCTTTTTATCAGTTTTGTGGAAATTAATTAAAACTTTTTATAGAGTTTAAGCAAAATATATAAAAGTTTAATTAAAAAAAAATCTAATAACTCACTCGGAATCCAGCTAGCCCAGACCGTGAGGAAGGAGTACGAACTCCAGTGACACATACGCACACGCACAGAATCACTATCCCTGTTAGTGTTCCGCGTATTACTATCCATTCCTTGGCCTGAGTTGAATTCTTGTATAGTCTGTTGAAGTCCTGTGTTGAATCCTATTCATTATGTCCTGGAGAAGCTAGTCATATAAGGCAGCGTGACCAGTTGGCGATTTTTTTTCCTCTTCTCTCTAACGTATTTTGATGTTTATTATGAGAGAGCAACGAAGAGAAAAAATCGCCATCTGGCAACCCTGATATAAGGTAGAAGTTTGAGGTAGTGCAGGCAGCATATGACAGGTGCGTGGAAATAATTCAAGCCGTATCCAGCCTTGTTGAAGGAGGTGATGGTCATCCGCTGTTGTAGAACCTCTTTCGAATACCTGCAACAATATTAGTAAATAATATTGAAAAGAAATTAGAGCTGAGGAAAGCAGTAGGTTGTTAAAACCTAGTTGCAAGCAAGGAGAAGGAGAGGTAAAGTGAGGTTAGGATAGTACCTCCACAACATATTAAAATTGAAGCAAGAAACATTGTCATTCGTGCCATTACATTGCTCCTAATCCAGCTCGATGACGAAGTTGGAATAAAGTAGTCGGCTCAGGAAACTGGTGATGAAGAATCAGCTGAGCAAATATCTGGTGCAGTGTTGATGTCGTCGTTCCCGTATGCCGCATCTGAAACATATAAATGAACTCGGACAAACTTATATTAATAAAGGTTGATTTTATTATGAAACGAGTGTATTTTACCACGTGTTCACGTTGTTCCTGTTTACGAGGTTCCGGGTGAAACAGTACATTCAGTAAGTTGAGACGGTGCACGGGAGCAGAAGTCTTCATTGCAAGTCAAGCGAACGAGATCCAACTGTTGCGCGTGGCGCAGCGCGCCGACTTGCTGATCAGCTCAATACGACGAACTCAGTGATTCCGAGTCGGGCCGTCGAGCGATAAGTTTTAAACGTTACTTTTATAATTCCCGAAAGTGATTATTTTTAATTGTTTTGTCCAGCTTGAAAGGTGAGAATTCCTGCCTCGCTTTCCTGTTCCTCCAGCTTCCCGTGTAAGCTGTGGAATTGTACATGTGTGTGCGGTAATCGCAATTGTATTGGCAATCGTGACGAGTTTATTTTTTAATTTGTATTAATTTTTTAATTTTACTAGCAACAATTCCTCGATCGCTAATGCTCCCTCGATCGAAATTACACTAAATATATCTTTATATTTTATATTTTTTTAATTTTATAATTTTAAAATATAATTGAATAAAAATGTAAAAAATAATATAAGATGTAATTAATTAACCTAGTGCCCACGTAAAAATGTAAAACTTGATATCAACTTCATATAAATTTTATGTTTGGCAAAAGTTGATATCATCATACGCAATGAGACTATCCCAAACCTGGAAAAATATTAATTAGACATTGGTATAAAGTTTAGATAAATTTTATTAATAAAAAAAAAAAAAAAAATTTTATTCCCCGATTTGAACCTCCGATCTTTTACTTCGGAGTCTCTCGCTCTATCAACTGAGCTATTTTATTGTTTATATTGTAACAGGGTTGGTTTACACGTCAGGAGGGTTATACTCGTCCTATGCATATATCTAATACACAGGAAATCACCGCAATACCGTGATTAGCTGTCTCACCATACAGCTGGTAAATCAGTAAAATCACCTTTCGGGACGACCGGAGCTAGCCTCAAGCTCCGAGTGACGTTGCTGGCCCTGTGTACAATGTATGCACTTACCTAGTACACACTTATTCTTCCTCGATACTCGTACTCGGCTCCTCAGATGTGTGTCGTGCGAAGCAATGCACGACACCCGCGGGGCATGGCGGTATTCGCCTTCGGGGATAGGGAGTGATCACTGGTTAACTAAATATTACTCGAAATTAGAGATAACGAGCTAATTTATTAAATAAAATGCAAAAGTGAAAAATACTACAACAAAGTGAGCCAAGGCAAGGTCAAACCTTGGCTCAAAGCAAATAAGGTTATTCGCGTAACCTATAAAAATATAAAATACACGGTTGCGTATGTGTGTGTGCGCCCGCCGCCATATACGTGTCGAGATACGCGGTCTCGATTTACTCGGGAACGAGGTTAAGTTTGCCAGGTACGGGTTACCTGGCTTCGCAGTAAATTACGCCAACCGTAATCGCGCCGGAGTGTGAAGCACTCCGGTTTGCCGTAAGCGTGATCTGTTGGGCGAGAGAGAGTGTCGCGACGAGAGCGGCTAACCTCTCGAATGGCTTACGCGTCGGGATACCGCGCGTATCCCGTCGCCGATCTTCGCTCGCGTACCGATATGGATAAGTACGGCGCCGCCTGGCCAGGACTTACTTGTATGCTATCTGGGACCCAGCGAACTGCCTTCGACTTCTCTCGGTCGCGTCTTCTTGTCTCTCTCATTGACGAGACGATACTGTCGGTGTGTCGTGCACACCGGCTCTCCGACACGCTCGCGCATGCGCCTTACGCGTCTTCGACGGTAAACTCACGCGATAGGTATGATTTTCGTCTCGCGTGGACCGTTTACGGTCACACCCCCCTTCCAGACGCAAGGTATATTCTCATATACCATGCTCTGACCTTTCCTAGACGCGTCAGGATGTGGTTAGGGGTCTGATACTGAATCAAATCGTTTTATTTCACGATTTCGATAGCCAGGGGATTTTTACCCTGGTGATCTCGTCCTGACTCAGATTTGTCAGGAGCTATCGGCTCTTTCTGACTTAGCTAGTGGCGGTTCGACCGACTGGGGCCTGTACATAGGTTATGTATCCCCTACCAACCACACACAGAATAGCGTTGGTGCTCTTTCATCTTTTCGACGGCGAACTCGTTGAATCGGGTTCAGTATTTACATCCGTCTACGTCAGCAAATTATTTATATAGTGATTAATACATTTTTCACTGTCGCTTCGCTTGCGCGCGCGTCTTTCTACGGACTACCGATGACCCTGATCTCTCGAGTACGGATTCGACGTCATTATTTTCTACACAGCGTTTCACTATGTTCTTCCCGTGGGGTCTCGCGACGGTTTTTGCGGATTTTTGCGGACGGCCGCGCTTTCGTACGTTCGGCGTTTTGACTCTCGCAGGAGACTGTTTTCGCACGCTGGTGTCACCCCCTATGACTCGCGCAGGAGTCTGCACGCAATATGGTGGCTGTACGCTCGGATGGGGCGGGTCGCGCGTCGCCCCCTCTCCCACGATGTCCCTCGGCGGATGTTCTTCTTCTTCATCTACGTCGAGATTCGGTGAAATGCAGTGTTTCAGGTGTTCGGCATGTGCCAGGTCGGTCACCTTACCTTCTTTATCCAACAACGTATAAGTATTGGATCCTGATTGGCCTATTATTATATACGGACCTGTCGCCTTCGGAGCCAGATTAGCCGAAATTCCTTGAGCTGCCGAGGATAAGACTCTATTCTTTTTCCACACCAGATCTCCTATGGTGAAAGGTGTGTCCCTCCTTTTGGCGTTGTAATAGCTCGCTTGTCGCTCATGTTGTTGATCTGATCGTGCGGCTGCAGACTCATGTATTTCTTTGAGCTTTTTAAGTCGCTCTTGCCACAGTTCTATTTTACTGCGCTGCTCCTCATCAATGCCGGCTCGGTCTTGATTCCTCTTGATGGTACCGGGAGGCATAAGCTGTCGTCCGTAATTCAACATTGCCGGAGTTGTCCCCGTAGACTCGTGTACGGTGTTGTTCAGCGAGAATACTAGCTCCGGTAGTTTCTCGTCCCAGGTATTGTGGTTTTCCTCTATGAAAGCCACAATCCTGGTTTTCAATGTTCGGTTGACACGTTCAACCGGGTTCGCTTGGGGGAAATATGGCGGAGTGGTGGTATGATGTATCCCCATCTTCTGTAAGTATTCATCGACGGCCTTATTTTTAAATTCGGTACCGTTATCTGAAAGGAATACCTCGGGAGTACCATATCGCAAAACTATTCTCTCTTTAAACTCCTTGAGAATGGTTATCGCGTTGGCTTTGCGAATTGGTATACACTCCGCCCACCGGGTGAATAGATCCAAGAATACGAGGATGTATTAGTATCCGCCCTTGCTCCGTACAAATGGTCCGGTGATATCCCCTGCCACGACTTGCCAGGGACGTTCGACCGTGCGTTTTCCCATCAGTCCTGGGGGTGGTCGCTGATCCACCTTGCATTGTTGACAGACGAGACAACGGCGCACGTAGTCCTTCATGTCGGCGTAATAACCTGGCCAGTAGTAATACTTAGCCAAACTGGCAAACGTCTTCTCACGTCCAGCATGGCCAGACGTAGGAGAGTCGTGGCTTTCCTCGAGGATCGCTTTTCGGTGTTCCTTTGGAATCACCAACTTCCACGCGTCCTCGTCTCCGAGTGTTTCATCGATTAACTCGTTTGGCTTATGGAAGTATAGTCCTCCGACATACTTCCAACGAGGAAAATCACTTGGACTGGATTTTACTCGTTTCAGCCAATTCTGAAACCACTCGTCTTGGGACTCCTCTACCCAAGATATTGCGTTGATGGCGAAGGCCTCCTCCTCGCTCATCCGCGATAGCGCGTCGGGTACGTAGTTGAGGGCGCCCTTCCGATGCTCCACATCAAAGCTATGTCCCTGCAACTCTAGTGCCCATCGCGCTAATCTACCCGTTGGGCTGTGTAAGCTACGCAGCCAACGTAAGCTACTGTGGTCGGTTATAACGCGAAAATGATAGCCTTTTATATAAGGTCTATATTTACCAATCGCCCATATAACCGCCAGGCACTCTCGTTCCATAACGCTATAATTGCGTTCGGCCTGGTGTAACGTCCTACTGGCGAATTCCAGTACTCTCTCTTCTCCATTAATCACCTGGAGAAGTACTGCGCCAATGCCAGTGTCGCTTGCATCCGTCTGTATAACGAATTGCACGTCGAATTCCGGCCTCGCTAGGACGGGAGCAGTTGCGATCAGCGCCTTAATCTGATCGAATGCCTGTTGCTGCTCCTTGAGCCATTCAAACTTACGGTCCTTCTTGGTAAGCCTCGTCAGCGGCTCGGGCAAGGTAGCAAAGTCTCGTAAGAATTTCCGGTACCACGAACCCATACCAAGGAATCTTCTAAGTTGTTTTAGATTCTTGGGCGCCGGATAATTGATGATCGGCTCGATTTTCTCGGGGTCTGGTCTGATTCCATCGCGATTCACCAGCACTCCAAGATATCTCACCTCAGTACGTCCACATACACTTTTATCCTGATTCACTGTGAGACTAGCCTCGTTGATTCTCTTCGGGACATACTTTAGCCACTTTTCGTGTTCCTCAAAGGTCTCTGTGGCGATGATTATATCATCGAAGTACGAAAATGCAAAGGGTTCGAGCTCAGACCCTATAATTTTGTCCACTAACCTTTGGAACGTAGCTCCCGCCTGGGATAGGCCATAAGGCATCCTTTTAAATTGGAATAAGCCTAACCCAGGTACTGTGAACGCGGTTATAGCCGCTGACTCCGGTCTTAGCGGTATCTGGTGGTACGCGCTACTCAAGTCTAGCGTGCTGATGTACCTCGCGTTCTTAAGCTTCCGTAGTATGCCGTCCATGTTAGGCAGCGGGTAATCATCGGTCTTTGACACTGCATTGACCTTACGATAGTCAATACAGAACCGATACTTCCCGTTAGGTTTACGGACCATCACTACGGGGCTTGACCACCCACTGGGCGACGGCTCAATCACTCCTGCGTCGAGCATCTCCTTAACCTGCGCGTACATCTCTTCCTCTATTCCTTTAGAGACGGGATAATATTTCTGTTTGATTGGCCGCGTCGCACCTACGACGATCGCGTGCTCAATCAGAGATGTACATCCCAATAGCCTCCCCGTTGTACCCAGGTATCGGTCAGCCAGTGTATGCAGTCTTTCTTGCTCCTCTGGCAATAAGTCTGCTAGTCCTAGCGATCCTATCTCGAATGTATCGATTCGCGATATGCTCGCTACTTCCAGATCTACGGACTTGTTGGCCGCTTTGATCCAAAGTTTATTCTCGTTCGGATCCAAAACTGCACCAAAACCACGGATGAAGTCCGCTCCGACGTAACAGTCGATTTGATCGTCCGGAAGTACGGCTACGCGAATATCTCGCTTTATCCCGGCAACCTCGAAAGGCAGGTCTACGTAACCAGCGATCGCCGCCGTCTGGTTTCCTGGCACTTTCGCTTTTCTTCCGTTGCTCGGGATAAGTGGACAGCCACAGGCCGTGGCCAATTGTAAGCCAATCGAACCCATTACCGTGCGCGATGCTCCAGTATCGAACAAGGCGCGTACGCGGTAGCCAGCAATGCCCACTTGGACCAAACCAACGAGTTTCTTTTTCACTCGGAGGGTCTTCTCCTCCAGCCCTATCATCCTGATTTCTAGTAGTGGCCGCAATCAGGTGTTGATCTGACTTTTCCGTCGATCCCACAGAATTCGGGCTGAGACAGCCGCTAGATGCCTCGGACTCAGCTGATGTCGTCGGCACTTTCGACGACTCCTTTTTCGCCGAGCTCTTGTTACAGCGCTCCGCTGTGGTTGGGATATCTGTTTGGGTCTTACGCGGTGCAGGAACGGGAACGACCCTTTTCGACCGCTCCTGTTTGCGTTTCCCGAACAGTCCGGGCAATCTGCGCGCTTATAACCTAGCCGTCCGCAACCAAAGCATTTCAACGGTTGTGTGGCCTGCGGTCTCGCACCCACGTCGATCGCGTGCTCAATCAGAGATGTACCCCAACGGCCTCCCCGTTGTACCCAGGTATCGGTCAGCCAGTGTATGCAGTCTTTCTTGCTCCTCTGGCAATAAGTCTGCAAGTCCTATCGATGCTATCTCGAATGCATCGATTCGCGATATGCTCGCTACTTCCAGATCTACGGACTTGTTGGCCGCTTTGATCCAAAGTTTATTCTCGTTCGGATCCAAAACTGCGCCAAAACCACGGATGAAGTCCGCTCCGACGTAACAGTCGATTTGATCGTCCGGAAGTACGGCTACGCGAATATCTCGCTTTATCCCGGCAACCTCGAAAGGCAGGTCTACGTAACCAGCGATCGCCACCGTCTGGTTTCCTGGCACTTTCGCTTTCCTTCCGTTGCTCGGGATGAGTGGACAGCCACAGGCCGTGGCCAATTGTAGCCAATCGAACCCATTACCGCGGTCTCGCGCTCACGTTCCGATTGCTTTTTTCCTCTTTAATCCGCCGTACATCCTTCGGCGGGAGCCTTCGTAGTCTTCGTCTGATTTGGTTCCCTTCCCTCGGTTTACCAATTCCGCTTCGGGATGTGGTCATCGAAAGGACGAATTCTCTCATTTTCTCTTCGAGAACTTTGGCCAGCGTCTTCGCCAAGTCCTCTGGCGGATTCTTCTTGTTCTGTAAATTTGGTGCTGTCGGCTGCACCGCTGCAATCTTTGTTTTGGCCCTCTTTTCATCCTTCGGTTTGTAAGCCAACTCGGGGATTAGGGCCGTCTCGGGTGGCGGAGGGTGTCTACACGCTTTCTGTCCCTCCAGCGTAAGCTCGGCTTCGACAGCCAGATCGAGAAGAGTGTGGATTGATTCGCAATCCGTCCTCCGCACCAAATTCTGTATTTCGGGGCGCAGGTTACCGGGCAGTGTGTCTAGCTGCTGCTCGATCCTTGGGATTGGATCGAGTCTTCGTATCATGTGGACTAGACCTGTGATGTAATCACGCGTTTTCTCGCTAGGTCCTTCATAGCGAGAGTTTTTTTCGGCAATCAACCTCTTCCGAAAGCGCCTATTCGTTCGAACCAGTGACGAGCTTCTTTTTGGAATTCGCACCATGTCGACCAGGCATCTTTTTCGTTTTTAAAGCAGAGTGCTGCAACGCCTTTGAATAACTCTGGCAATGAGCTTAATAATTTGGCTTCCGAAAGATTAGCCAGAATCCGACATTCCTCGACTCGTTCGAGAAATGAGTCTATGCTCTGGTCGCCATCTGCTGAGAATTGTAGTCCCCATTTTCGGACAATTTGACCGACGTCTCTCATGGACTGTCCTGCACTTCTCTGCCAGGTGCTGTTCTCGGTCCTGATACCACTCGTATTTCCAAGTCTTTCCTGACCTTGGAAGTTCCCCCCCTCCCAGGCTCTGCCGACTCCTCTAGAGAGTAGTGCTGGGGGCATGGGGTGTGATGGTCCAGTTGAATTGTCCAGGTAATAGTACGTCAGCGTATCCTGGAATCCTACTTGCTGTCGTTGCTTACAGACTTCGTGTTGCGGCTGGTCTAATCTAGTGCTTATTAAAATAGGTTGCGTCTGCGCTGCCGTTAGCGCATTTACTTTTTCAGTTAAATGTTTAACTGTGTCTGACCTTCCCTGCATAAAATTTGCGAATTCTAGTGAAATTTCAAATGATCCTCCGTCTGTTGCAGTGAGTCTTATTCTGCTTGGATTTTGATCATCGTTTATAATACTGTCGGCAGCTTTGTCATTGATTGATGTTGATTCCGTGGTTTCTTGCAAAATTGCCGTGGTTTCGTCATGTTGGTGTTGATGGACTCTTCTGCGACTCGTTTCCATATTTTCTTTAACTCTTTCATCGTTGTTAAGAGTTACCAACGGATGACTTGTGTTGTCGTCAATTGTCGAATTCTCCCACGGGTGTTCTGCCGAACTATATTTACTGATGAAATTTTGCCTGAGTTCCTCCCGATGGTGCCAGACGGTGATTTCATCCTGCTCAGGTTCTACAACGAAATCCCTTGGCTCGTAATCTCCTAGGAGCCATTTTGTCAGACGACTTAACTTGTCGAATTTATTGCCTGTATTTTTAAGTGACAGGTCGTTAAGATATTGACATATATCTTTGTCTCTATAAAACAAACACCAGTCTTCGATCTTCTGTTGTGTCGAACACGCCATATTTGAAATAACGATTTAAATAAATAATTTACAATAAATATAAAAAATAATTTAATTCGCTTTACCGGAGCAGTCCAATTGCGCGGCTATCGTGGGGTCGTTCGCTCGCGTTTTGCCTAAGGCGCACAATTATAATCGCAAAATACAAAAATATATATGATCGGACTATACGGCCTAATTATTGGATTGCTCTGGCTTCGTTCTACCGTGTACGCTAAGGTAAGATTGTGTGGGTTATTGCGAATCTGGTTTGAATATACCAGAATAGGAATTTAATAATTAAATAATAAATATTAAATGTGGGTATTTCAATCACCTCTTTAATTAACAAAATTACAGTAACCCGAATAAAACAAAATTTATTGAAATGTGTAACAAAATGATTCTAATTGATTAATGAAACTTAAAAAAAATTTATAAAAAAAGGGATACTTTAATTATAAGTATTTTTATTTTTATAATACTAAATTAATGCCAATTAATTAACTAATTAATTATTTGGTTAAAGCTTAGCGTACACTTTACACCAAATCTATTGTCTCTCTCTCTCGCCTATTGTGCTACGCAGAAATATATGAGGAAAAATTACAATTACTGTATGGTTATTATCCCGGCTAGTCGACTTGGTCCTATCGACGAACGTCGCCGATAATCCAGGGACCTACCTACGCCGACACTCGAAATCCGTACCCGTTATAAAATTTAATAAGTTACATTCAGGTTATAAACTTAGAAGCATGTTTCAATTGTTCTTTATAACCAAAATTTATTAATTTTGTTTTATTTTCAAAAGTCTTTTATAAAAAAAAATTTTATTAATTGAAACCGAAAATTAGAAATGATATTATACAATTACAATAATAAAAAACTGAAAATTAATTATAAAAGTTATTCTAATCTTACATTTGGTACTACATTAAAAAAAATGAAAGGAAATAATATTTTAAAGCTTCTGACCACCTTCCACACTCATTTTACGTTTTAGAAATAGGAGATGATGAAAAATGTTTGTAAAAAAAGCTATTTAAATGTAATAAAAAAATATTACATTAAATTATATATATTATATTATCTATGTTATTAAAATTTATTAGAGTTATAGTACTGTTTTTGTCAATGTTCGTATTACTGTGACCACTTTTTTTTACCGAAAACCCTAGAAAATATATTTGGAATTTTTCTACTAAACCCCCCTCCTGCTCCCACCCCTTCAATCATTACATGGGGAATAAATAAAGAATGGTTATCATATTCAATGTTAACCCTTCCCCCTTCTACTTTCATCTTTAAAATGGGGGAAAAAAAGAATAATTGTCATATTTTTATTCAACGTAGGCGAACATCCCCCTTACAGTTTTCTCAGAATTCTCCCTTCCCCCTACTTCCATTAACTTCAAAATAGGGGATAAAAAAGAGTAGTTGCCTTATTGTTATTCACCTGTACATAAACCCCTAAATTATTTTTAAAACTTTTCTAATTTTATTTACCCCCTCCCTCTCTGCCCCTCCACCGAATAGCATTAAATGGAGGATAAATGAAGAGCGATTATTTTTAAAATCCAACCCCCGCCCCATCATTCTTTTATCTTTAAAAAGGGGATAAAGAATGGTCGGCATATACTAATTCACATATACCGATAATCCCAACAAAAAATTTTAAAATTTTGTCTTATTTTACCCCCCTCCCTCCTGTCACCTTCCGCAACTAACATTACATGTAGGATTAATGATGAGTGGTGATCGTGTTCAGTATTAACCCTTCCACTTCACACATACGTTTCATTCTTGCAACTTTTGCGATAACCGACACCGGACACCGGAGGACCGGATGAATTTTAATATATATATTGTAAAGGTAAGCTACATACTCTTATGCGTATGAAGCTATACCTTATAACGAGCGCGAGTGACGATCGGAAAAGCTCGTAGGTGATCGGGAAAGCCCGCGCGTAAGCCGCGTAAGGACTAATAATGGTCCGACGCGCAAGCTGACTTAGGAGAGTATATAGACAGTTTATGCGAGTCATCGTAGATAGACACGTCGCCGGTAACGCCTTCCTTGATATTTCGCGGCAAGAGAACAAGAATCGTTATCACGGATTCTTGCTCGGGTTCTGGGTTTCGCGCCGTGAAGAGTGAGTGACTTGGTGGAGTGAGCGTGCTGGTGTTAAGTGCACAGCTCCAGCGACTCCCAGGAACCTGCGAGGACGGCGAAGTTGCCGCGCGCGAGAGCCCGACGGAGAGAGGGAAAACAGGCGAAGTCGAACGCATCGACGGGGAGAATCGAGATTTAAGGTACGTGGTGCATCACTCGCGAGCCGCCGAAGCCGTAAAGACTCTCTCTTTACGGCTATAACTTTAAGTTAGGAATCGACGGATCTCGCCCGCGCGTGACGGCGAGGAAGCTAACGGGCGACCGCGTACGCGTGCTAGAAAGAGAGACACCTCGTCGCGAGACCTCACGCGGCCTATATACGGCTTTTGTTAAATCTTTGATCTTTGTTAAACTTTGTTTCCATTTCTTTAACTTGAATAAAACTCATATGTAATCAATATCTGAGTACGAGTTTGATTATTGATTACCGGCGTGTGTTATTCCCGTTATCCCGAATACCGCCCTCTCCGTTTCAGGAGCGGCCGAGGTAAACTTACCGCGAATTTATCCCTTTTTATGCGCGGTCCTTTTCAGCTCACGACGTTTTAGCTGTACAAAGACGCGAGATCGGCAAGTGAATCCGCCGCGCACTCTCGGAGCACCGCCTAGGGAGTATAACTAGGCAGTGCCGTAGCAACCGATCCCTTTACCCCTACCGACGCGAAAGATTTTACCCCGTTACAACTGGCGCCCAAATACGTGTGGATTAGGGATTACGCCGGATTAATTATCACAGAGAAGTGATAATTAATTTTACGAATTATTTATTTATTTAATAATTAGAAATTTTTAGCAAGAATAAAGCTTTTACTACCAAGTGGGTAGTAAAAGCCGAAAAGCCGCCGTGGTATTTGCGGACAAATACCACAACGTGAGGTCGACCCTGCGACTCAATTAGAATAATTTCCATTTCTCTCTCTCTCTCTCTCTCGAATCGTCTCGTTTTCGGCGGATTGAGACAATTATTCGTAAATAATTGACTCAAAATTCAACGAAGAGAATTGTAAAGCCTGCGCAAGGTTACAAACTTGAACCTGGTAGAATTGAAGCTTTTCGGACGGACATAACCTGGCCCGACGGCCTAACATTTATAGGTTAGGATAACAAGTCCATGTTTATGCGATTGTAAGTGAGGTCATGCGTGCGGTTTAAATAATTTTTAGATAACGATAAGATATTAATTTGTCTGTGATTAAGTTACTTAATTTATTTAAATTCACTAATTTAAGAAGATTTAGTTGCGATAGACCTCGAGCCAGGTTAACAATTTAAATTAACGAGTAGATAAGAAAAATCTTGTATATTATTAATTTTTAAATTCAAATTGTCCTCGGTTTTCTCTGATAATTCTCTAGTGAGTGATAATAGAGTTCAAGAGAACCTGTCCGAAAAGCTAGAAGTGTATTTGCGGATAGCAGATTCAAGTGAGTGGCTATATATCTTAGGGAAAAGATAATTCCTTCAACTTTTGGCCCAATAATTTTAATTTTTCTTTGCGGCCACGCAAATTAAAATAGAATAACCTTGCGCACGCCAGGCCACAGTGCACCAAAAATAGAGATTTTTGTTTATTTGAAGTTATCCGCGAGCGATAATTAAATAAGCGCAATGGCCGACCGAAACGCCGACAGTTTTGTCCAACGAGACGAGGACATTATAGTGCAGGTGGACGAGTGGATCCACACCCAGAACGCAGCACAGATCGAGGCTCACCTAGAACAGATGGAGCTTCGACTTGATGGTTCCCGCTATCAAAAGGCGGAACGCCTACAGCAATGGCTGCTAGGAAATTATTCGGCCGACGAGTTCAGTCAAGAAACTGACACCGTCAATGACCGGATAAGGCGGGTCGGGAAGCGGACAGAAGTGATCCGCCGAGTCGGGGAAAAAACGCCAGGAGCGTTACCTGATGAGAGAGGTACGCACCTGATTGAGGAAAATCTCAATCGTACGACCCGACTACCTAGCGAGGACCTGCCAACAGCCCCAGAGGAGGGCCAGTCTAGCAGCCAATCCAGTCGGAGGGGTAGTCAATCTGACTGGATAACGCTAATAGCGACCGATGGGACGCCATTTGATGTGCCGCGGCTATTCTCCACATGTCTGGCAGAACAAATTGCCAAGACAAAAGCTCTACAAGAGCAAATGGAAAGTATGGCGGCACAGATTACGAGGCTAACCGATGCCGTAAGCCACATGACGTCCCAAAGAGCATCAAGTACGCGATTGGATCCACTAGGCCCAAGTCCACGTGTCCAATTTCAGGACACGTATACCTGCTACCGGCCAGAGGAGTCACCGGTTCAGCAAGAGGACGCACGACTACAGCCCCAAACGCCAGCTCCTAGCGCCACCCTGGGCGGAGCTTGGGAGGGTGGAGACACCTGGGTACCAGGAAGGCCCCCATGTGAAGAAAGTTCACCCTTAAGGCCCCAAGCGTCGTGCGTCCAAAAACAACCGTCCTGGGCTTCGCGCTCATTTAATCCCACACGCGACGAAGGCGAGATCGTGAGAAAGTGGGGAATAAAGTTCTCAGGGGACGGAAGCGAGAGCATTAACAGCTTCTTAGAGCGCGTGGACGACTGCAGAGTCCTAGCAAACATGACGCAGGATGAAGTCCTTCCTTCTCTTTCGCAGTTGCTGGTGGAAGTCGCCGCAAGGTGGTACCGCAATAACAAAGGAAAGTGGAGGAATTGGGACGAATTCACGTGCTCAATTAAACGCTGGTACGGAGCCAGCGAAACTTACCAAGAGAAGCTGATCCTTGAATGTACCTCACGTACTCAGGGCGAAGACGAACCGGTACGTGAGTACATGAATTGCATGATAGGCACGCTACAAGAGCTCGTCCCCAAGCCTAGCGAGAGGAACCAGGTAGATCACCTCTACCGAAACATGCTGCCGAGAATCCAGCGCCGGTTCAAGCGAATCGAGGCGCAGACGATCGACCAGCTGTTTGACTTGGCCCGCGAAGCGGAGCGGCTGCAAGAGCGCGAAAAGCTCTACAAACCACCTCCAATGGAAGGGGAGCTGGTGCGGCCGGAGTTCGCGTATAAGGCCAAGAAGAAGTCAGAGAAGGCTCCTCTGAAGGCAAAGGTAGCAGCGGTGGAATCCGATAAATCCACCACCGGCAAGAATCTGGTGGAGCTGGACGCGATTCTCAACCAGCTGAAGAAGCTGCTACCAAGTGAGAACGGGAGCGCAGCCGGGAGTAGCAAACCAGGAAGTCCCAAGAGTGGACGGCGGTTTGCTCAGAAAAAGAAACCGCCGAACCGGCCCGGAGAGCAGAGGGGCCAGTACGAGAAGCCCCGCGGCGGAAAGAGCGCGGAAGGAGGGACAAGCAGGACGCCCATCGATCCGAGCAAACCGATTTCCTGTAATGGGTGCGGTAAGCTTGCATATTTCCGCCGCCATTGCCCTGACTGCAATAAGGGAAACGCCTCCGGGAGCGGCTAAACGGGACTCAGGCCGAACCCAAGGGCCAGAGAGTCCCAGAGATGCCCAGAAGCTCGGGCCCACGGAATGAACGAGACCGCGCGGAGCTCATCCGCGGCGGGATAGACTCGATGAAGCCAGAGGAGCACAGGAAGGGAATCGATTCCCAAGATTCTAGTCCTCAAGATCAGCAGGAGCCACACCGGAGCTACCGTCCAGAGGACGAGACGCGCTGGTGGCTCCAAGCGGAAATAGGCGATTTCCGGATCAGATCCCTGTACGATCCAGGAGCTTCGACGACGGTAATAGGGTCTAATGGCCTCACAATTGCTACCGCCCTGGGAAAATCGCTCTCTACCGAAAACGCGGGGAGAGTGAAATTGGCTGATGGACATGCACAACCACTGAGTGGGCACGTAATGTTGCCTTTCACCATCGGTGGTGAGACCAAGGAGCTCAGGGTTGCCATTATGCCAAATCTGGACACCGAATGTTACGTAGGAGTCAATTTCGTACGTGCATTTCGTGCAGTTCTAGACCCAGACGCTGATCACCGGTTCAGCAAGAGGACGCACGACTACAGCCCCAAACGCCAGGCTCCTAGCGCCACCCTGGGCGGAGCTTGGGGGGGGAGACACCTGGGTACCAGGAAGGCCCCCATGTGAAGAAAGTTCACCCTTAAGGCCCCAAGCGTCGTGCGTCCAAGAACAACCGTCCTGGGCTTCGCGCTCATTTAACCCCACACGCGACCGAGGCGAGATCGTGAGAAAGTGGGGAATAAAGTTCTCAGGGGACGGAAGCGAGAGCATTAACAGCTTCTTAGAGCGCGTGGACGAACTGCAGAGTCCTAGCAAACATGACGCAGGATGAAGTCCTTCCTTCTCTTTCGCAGTTGCTGGTGGAAGTACGCCGCAAGGTGGTACCGCAATAACAAAGGAAAGTGGAGGAATGGGACGAATTCACGTGCTCAATTAAACGCTGGTACGGAGCCAGCGAAACTTACCAAGAGAAGCTGATCCTTGAATGTACCTCACGTACTCAGGGCGAAGACGAACCGGTACGTGAGTACATGAATTGCATGATAGGCACGCTACAAGAGCTCGTCCCCAAGCCTAGCGAGAGGAACCAGGTAGATCACCTCTACCGAAACATGCTGCCGAGAATCCAGCGCCGGTTCAAGCGAATCGAGGCGCAGACGATCGACCAGCTGTTTGACTTGGCCCGCGAAGCGGAGCGGCTGCAAGAGCGCGAAAAGCTCTACAAACCACCTCCAATGGAAGGGGAGCTGGTGCGGCCGGAGTTCGCGTATAAGGCCAAGAAGAAGTCAGAGAAGGCTCCTCTGAAGGCAAAGGTAGCAGCGGTGGAATCCGATAAATCCACCACCGGCAAGAATCTGGTGGAGCTGGACGCGATTCTCAACCAGCTGAAGAAGCTGCTACCAAGTGAGAACGGGAGCGCAGCCGGGAGTAGCAAACCAGGAAGTCCCAAGAGTGGACGGCGGTTTGCTCAGAAAAAGAAACCGCCGAACCGGCCCGGAGAGCAGAGGGGCCAGTACGAGAAGCCCCGCGGCGGAAAGAGCGCGGAAGGAGGGGACAAGCAGGACGCCCATCGATCCGAGCAAACCGATTTCCTGTAATGGGTGCGGTAAGCTTGCATATTTCCGCCGCCATTGCCCTGACTGCAATAAGGGAAACGCCTCCGGGAGCGGCTAAACGGGACTCAGGCCGAACCCACGGGCCAGAGAGTCCCAGAGATGCCCAGAAGCTCGGGCCCACGGAATGAACGAGACCGCGCGGAGCTCATCCGCGGCGGGATAGACTCGATGAAGCCAGAGGAGCACAGGAAGGGAATCGATTCCCAAGATTCTAGTCCTCAAGGTCAGCAGGAGCCACACCGGAGCTACCGTCCAGAGGACGAGACGCGCTGGTGGCTCCAAGCGGAAATAGGCGATTTCCGGATCAGATCCCTGTACGATCCAGGAGCTTCGACGACGGTAATAGGGTCTAATGGCCTCACAATTGCTACCGCCCTGGGAAAATCGCTCTCTACCGAAAACGCGGGGAGAGTGAAATTGGCTGATGGACATGCACAACCACTGAGTGGGCACGTAATGTTGCCTTTCACCATCGGTGGTGAGACCAAGGAGCTCAGGGTTGCCATTATGCCAAATCTGGACGCCGAATGTTACGTAGGAGTCAATTTCGTACGTGCATTTCGTGCAGTTCTAGACCCAGACGCTGATCAGCTGTTGGACCGAGTTCTATCCAACACCATGCCAAAGATCGGTCGATCTCACGATGTCGAGCACACAATCGACGTCGGATCAGCCAAACCGATCAAGCAGCGGTACTACCCGGTCTCAGACAAAATCCAAGAAGAAATGCACCGCCAAGTGAAGGAGATGCTTGACTCCGGGGTCATTGAGCCCTCGACCAGCGGATGGTCCAACCCGGTGGTGATGGCGAGAAAGGATGACAATTCTAGACGGTTTTGTATCGACTTCAGGAAAGTCAACGCTTTTACAAAACCAGATGCATATCCTTTGCCTTTCATGCATGATATACTGCGCAAACTAAGAAAGGCTCGCTATATCTCCACTCTCGACATGAATTGCGCCTATCATCAGATACCGTTGCAAGTCGAGTCGCGCATTATTACTGCTTTCACAGTTCCTGGATTGGGACTGTTCCAGTTCACGTGGATGCCGTACGGATTGGCATACGCGGGAGCGACATTTCAACGGATGATAGACCAAGTCGTAGGACCAGACCCGGCGCCGCACGCTTATGCTTACCTTGATGATATTATCGTCGTGTCGGAGACATTCGAGGATCATAAGCGTTACCTTGAGGAAGTCCTTAAAAGACTGGCAGAAGCTGGACTTTCAATAAACCGGGATAAGTGCGTTTTTTGTAAGTCAGAGGTTAAGTATCTTGGCGTACTGGTAAACCGGGACGGAGTACGTCCCGATCCCGCCAAGATAGAGCCGATAAAAGAGTATCCGGCTCCGAAGAATATTAAACAGCTTCGCCGTTTCCTCGGTATGGCTTCTTGGCATAGGCGATTTATGCCGGATTACGCGACAATCGCAGAACCCTTGACGCGTTTAACCAAGAAGAACCAGCGGTATGAGTGGCTTGATGAGCAAGAGCAAGCCTTCCAACAGCTCAAGGCCGTCTTAATGACAGCACCGATTCTGCAGCGTCCTGTCCCAAATGGGCAGTACATACTGCAGACAGACGCCAAGTGACACCGGTATAGGGGCTGTGCTACTCCAACTCGTGGATGGAGACGAAAGAGTTTTGGAGTACGCAAGTCGGATCTTGTCCCCAGCCGAGAGGAATTACAGTGTCACCGAACGAGAATGTTTAGCCGTTGTCTGGGCAATGAAGAAGTTCAGGCAGTATATAGAAGGTTACGAGTTTCGAGTCGTAACCGACCACAACAGTTTGCGTTGGCTCTGCAATATGCGCAACCCAACGAGTCGTCTCGCAAGATGGGCTCTCGAACTCCAAGCGCACACCTTCACGATTGAGCACAAGAAAGGTGCGCTTAATCATGTTCCAGACGCGCTCTCCAGAATGTATGAAAAAGGAGAGCCGACGATAGCCTCGGTCTCTTGGAGCGACACCACTGTTGACCCGTGGTACCTCGCATGGGTAAAGGATGTTATCAGAGAGACCACGGGAATTCCCCGAATGGAAAGTAGTAGGGGGAATCTATATACTTACCGGCCTGACCCCACCTTAGAGGACGTCATGGAAGATCCCGAGGCATGGAAGATGGTAGTGCCTCAAGAGAATCGCCCGTCGATTCTAAGAGAATGTCACGACGATCCAACTGCTGGCCACTTAGGTCGCGAAAAGACTTTCGCACGGGTTGCCAGATTATACTATTGGCCCCGATACTACGGAGGTAGGTGACTACGTGCGGAAATGTCAAATCTGCCAGCAGTGTAAGGTAGAGCAGCAACCGCCTAGAGGCCTAATGGGCCGTAGAGTAGTCGAAAGACCTTGGCAGGTAGTCGCAGGTGATGTGACTGGACCATTACCTCGCTCTACCCACGGATTCGAGTACATTCTAGTCTTCCAGGACTTATTTACGCGCTGGATTGAAGCGGTCCCAATTAGAAAAGCAAACGCAAAGACCATAGTAAAGGAGTTACACGAGCGTGTCCTCATGCGTTTCGGCACGCCGGAAGTATTTCACTCCGATAATGGGACCGAGTTCTATCCAACACCATGCCAAAGATCGGTCGATCTCACGATGTCGAGCACACAATCGACGTCGGATCAGCCAAACCGATCAAGCAGCGGTACTACCCGGTCTCGGACAAAATCCAAGAAGAAATGCACCGCCAAGTGAAGGAGATGCTTGACTCCGGGGTCATTGAGCCCTCGACCAGCGGATGGTCCAACCCGGTGGTGATGGCGAGAAAGGATGACAATTCTAGACGGTTTTGTATCGACTTCAGGAAAGTCAACGCTTAACAAAACCAGATGCATATCCTTTGCCTTTCATGCATGATATACTGCGCAAACTAAGAAAGGCTCGCTATATCTCCACTCTCGACATGAATTGCGCCTATCATCAGATACCGTTGCAAGTCGAGTCGCGTATTACTGCTTTCACAGTTCCTGGATTGGGACTGTTCCAGTTCACTAGGATGCCGTACGGATTGGCATACGCGGGAGCGACCTTTCAACGGATGATAGACCAAGTCGTAGGACCAGACCTGGCGCCGCACGCTTATGCTTACCTTGATGATATTATCGTCGTGTCGGAGACATTCGAGGATCATAAGCGTTACCTAGAGGAAGTCCTTAAAAGACTGGCAGAAGCTGGACTTTCAATAAACCGGGATAAGTGCGTTTTTTGTAAGTCAGAGGTTAAGTATCTTGGCGTACTGGTAAACCGGGACGGAGTACGTCCCGATCCCGCCAAGATAGAGCCGATAAAAGAGTATCCGGCTCCGAAGAATATTAAACAGCTTCGCCGTTTCCTCGGTATGGCTTCTTGGCATAGGCGATTTATGCCGGATTACGCGACAATCGCAGAACCCTTGACGCGTTTAACCAAGAAGAACCAGCGGTATGAGTGGCTTGATGAGCAAGAGCAAGCCTTCCAACAGCTCAAGGCCGTCTTAATGACAGCACCGATTCTGCAGCGTCCTGTCCCAAATGGGCAGTACATACTGCAGACAGACGCCAATGACACCGGTATAGGGGCTGTGCTACTCCAACTCGTGGATGGAGACGAAAGAGTTTTGGAGTACGCAAGTCGGATCTTGTCCCCAGCCGAGAGGAATTACAGTGTCACCGAACGAGAATGTTTAGCCGTTGTCTGGGCAATGAAGAAGTTCAGGCAGTATATAGAAGGTTACGAGTTTCGAGTCGTAACCGACCACAACAGTTTGCGTTGGCTCTGCAATATGCGCAACCCAACGAGTCGTCTCGCAAGATGGGCTCTCGAACTCCAAGCGCACACCTTCACGATTGAGCACAAGAAAGGTGCGCTTAATCATGTTCCAGACGCGCTCTCCAGAATGTATGAAAAAGGAGAGCCGACGATAGCCTCGGTCTCTTGGAGCGACACCACTGTTGACCCGTGGTACCTCGCATGGGTAAAGGATGTATCAGAGAGACCACGGGAATTCCCCGAATGGAAAGTAGTAGGGGGAAATCTATATACTTACCGGCCTGACCCCACCTTAGAGGACGTCATGGAAGATCCCGAGGCATGGAAGATGGTAGTGCCTCAAGAGAATCGCCCGTCGATTCTAAGAGAATGTCACGACGATCCAACTGCTGGCCACTAAGGTCGCGAAAAGACTTTCGCACGGGTTGCCAGATTATACTATTGGCCCCGATACTATGCGGAGGTAGGTGACTACGTGCGGAAATGTCAAATCTGCCAGCAGTGTAAGGTAGAGCAGCAATCGCCTAGAGGCCTAATGGGCCGTAGAGTAGTCGAAAGACCTTGGCAGGTAGTCGCAGGTGATGTGACTGGACCAGTACCTCGCTCTACCCACGGATTCGAGTACATTCTAGTCTTCCAGGACTTATTTACGCGCTGGATTGAAGCGGTCCCAATTAGAAAAGCAAACGCAAAGACCATAGTAAAGGAGTTACACGAGCGTGTCCTCATGCGTTTCGGCACGCCGGAAGTATTTCACTCCGATAATGGGACCGAGTTCAAAAACAAGATTGTCGACGACTATCTCAAAGAGAAGGGAGTGTACCATACGACGACACCGCCTTACCACCCCCGAGCAAACCCCGTAGAAAGGTCGAACCGCACGCTTAAGACAATGGTAGCTTCGTACATCAAGGAGAAGCATACCAGCTGGGACGAAAAGCTACCGGAATTAGTGTTTGCGATAAACACAGCGGTTCAAAGCTAGACAGGGTGGAGCCCGGCAATGTTGAACTACGGTCGACAGCCAGAGCCACCTAGCACGGACCGGCGAGAGCAAGAAGAGCTCGCACAAGAACGGTTTGATCAGCAGTGGCTCCAGGACTGGTCTGAGAGACTGTCCAGGCTAACCGAGTTGCACAGAGTGGCCTCCGAGAATGCCGCCGCGGCTCAAGCGAGACAAGCCGTATATTTCAACGCCGGGCGTCGAGACGAAAACTTTGAGATAGGCGATCTTGTATGGAAAAAGAACAGAGTCCAGTCTTCCAGCGCTAACAAGACAACCTCTAAGTTGGCACCAAAGTATGTAGGCCCATACGTGGTTGTCCAGACAAAAGGCTCAAACACGTACCTTATCCAGGACGGGCAAGGCGACGAGGAGATGATACACGCCGAACATCTCAAGCCCTACGTGCCCGACAATGGAATGCCTCTGGCCGAAGTAGACGACGTCGCCCAACCGACCATGGACGAAGAGGCGACGAGCGACCCGCCTCCTGCGAGCGAAGACACCCCGAGCGAAAAAATGTACTCTCCGGACGCTCCCAGCGGGGAGCCGAGGCCCACAGCGAGCGTTCCGACGAAAAAGGGAAGGGGTCGTCCGCGGAAAACCGCTAGGGTGGTCGTCCGTCCGACAAACAGGGCCATAGAACCGCGCACTAGCGTTAGTGAATCAGAACGGAAGCGCGGTAGGGGTCGTCCAAGGAAGAACCCGAAATAAGGGAATACCCGGACAGTACCAAGGCTAGCAGCCGACATCCCTCTCTGAAGGCTCCTTTTGGATTAAACTCTCCTCTGCCACGGAACGAGCAAATTGAGAGTCCCTAGCTCGTTCTGGACGACTAGATCTCAGAAGTTCCGTGGCCAAAGATTGGGCATCCGAGCCCTATCCCGATCCTGCACCCGCGAATCTCAGATACACACGTCCAGTGTACGTGGAATCTGGGAGGGGGGTGTAAAGGTAAGCTACATACTCTTATGCGTATGAAGCTATACCTTATAACGAGCGCGAGTGACGATCGGAAAAGCCCGTAGGTGATCGGGAAAGCCCGCGCGTAAGCCGCGTAAGGACTAATAATGGTCCGACGCGCAAGCTGACTTAGGAGAGTATATAGAGAGTTTATGCGAGTCATCGTAGATAAACACGTCGCCGGTAACGCCTTCCTTGATATTTCGCGGCAAGAGAACAAGAATCGTTATCGCGGATTCTTGCTCGGGTTCTGGGTTTCGCGACGTGAAGAGTGAGTGACTTGGTGGAGTGAGCGTGCTGGTGTTAAGTGCACAGCTCCAGCGACTCCCAGGAACCTGCGAGGACAGCGAAGTTGCCGCGCGCGAGAGCCCGACGGAGAGAGGGAAAACAGGCGAAGTCGAACGCATCGACGGGGAGAATCGAGATTTAAGGTACGTGGTGCACCACTCGCGAGCCGCCGAAGCCGTAAAGACTCTCTCTTTACGGCTATAACTTTAAGTTAGGAATCGACGGATCTCGCCCGCGCGCGACGGCGAGGAAGCTAACGGGCGACCGCGTACGCGTGCTAGAAAGAGAGACACCTCGTCGCGAGACCTCACGCGGCCTATATACGGCTTTTGTTAAATCTTTGATCTTTGTTAAACTTTGTTTCCATTTCTTTAACTTGAATAAAACTCATATGTAATCAATATCCGAGTACGAGTTTGATTATTGATTACCGGCGTATGTTATTCCCGTTATCCCGAATACCGTCCTCTCCGTTTCAGGAGCGGCCGAGGTAAACTTACCGCGAATTTATCCCTTTTTATTCGCGGTCCTTTTCAGCTCACGACGTTTTAGCTGTACAAAGACGCGAGATCGGCAAGTGATCTCGCGGTTGTTAACGGACATCGCAACGGTAGGTCGTGCGCGGGGTTCACTGATTTGAATCCGCCGCGCAATCTCGGAGCACCGCCTAGGGAGTATAACTAGGCAGTGCCGTAGCAACCGATCCCTTTACCCCTACCGACGCGAAAGATTGTACCCCGTTACAACAAAAATAATATTTAATATTTTTATTAACCTTCCTCACTCATTTTACATCTTTGTAATAGGGTATGATGAAAAATATGTGTAAAAACGTATATTTAAATCTGATAAAAAAAATAGAACGAATCATAAAATAAAATATACATTACATTAAAATAAATTATTAAAATTATTAAAAAATATTAGACTGGCAGTACTATTTAGTCTATGTTAGTATTACTGTGACCACTTTATTTTAACACTATTTATGTATGTAATAACTATTATTTATTACTATTTACTTATAATATTACTTATAAGTTCCTAATATAATAATTTAAATTGTTAAACATTGTTTTAATAAAATTTTAATAAAATATCCAGTAATGAGTTGAGTTATCACAGAATACCTCAGCAATTCCCGAATATATAAGAAATACCGTAATTAGTTGAGTTATCCCGGCATGTATCAGACATTACCGAAATGTCCATGAAATTCCGTATTTAGTGGAGTTATCCTGGAATACCTCAAAAATTCCCAAAGTATCCAGAAACTCCCGTAATTGGTGTAGTTATTCCGCCATATCTCAGAAATTACCGAAATATTTAAAAAATCCCGATGTTGGAGGAGTTATACCGGCATATTTTCAGCAATTACCGAAATATTCAGGAAATACCGTAAATAGTGGAGTTCTCCCGGAATACCTCAGAAATACCCGAAGTATCCAGAATATCCCGTAATAGGTGAAGTTATCTCGGCATATGTCAGAAATTACCTAAGTATAGAGGAGATCCCGTAATTGGTGAAGATATCTCAGTATATCTCAGAAATTACCGAAATATTTAGAAAATTCCGAAATTGGAGGAGTTATCCCGGAATACCTCAAAAATTCCCGAAGTATCCACGATATCTCGTAGTTGGAGGAGTCATATCGGAATATTTCAAAAATTACCAAAATATCCAGGAAATGCCGTAAATAGCGGAATTATTCCCAAATACCTCAAAAATACCCGAAGTATCCAGAAAATTCCGTAATTGGTGAAGGTATATCGGCAGATTTCAGAAATAACCGAAGTATCCAGGAAATACCAAAATTAGTAAAGTTATCCCAAAATATCTCAGAAATTACCATAATATCCTTGAAATTCGGTAAATAGTGAAGTTATCCCGGGATGCCTCAAAAATTTTCGAATCATCCAGGAAATCCCGTAATTAGTGGAGTTATCCCGGCATATCTCTGAAATTCCAGAAATATCCAGGAAATATCGTAATTAGTAATGTTATCCCGGCAAATCTCAGAAATTACCGAAATATTTAGAAAATCCCGTAATGGTTGGAGTTATTCCGAAATAACTCAGAAATTTCCGAATTATCTAGAAAATCCCAAAATTAGTGAAGTTATCCCGAAATGTCTCAGAATTCCCATAATATCCATGAAATTCCGTATATAGTGGAGTTATCCCGGAATACCGCAAAAACTCAAGAAATATCTAGGAAATTCGGAAAATAGTGGAGTTATCCCGGAATACCTAAAAAATTCCCGAAATTTCTAGGACATCCCAAAATTAGTGAAGTTATCCCGGCATATCTCAAAAATTATCGAAATATGCATGAAATTTCGTAATTGGCGGAGTTATTTCGGCAAATTTCAGAAATTACCGAATTATCCGTGATTCTCCGTAATTGGTGGAGTGATCCCGGAACACCTCAAAAATCACCGAAAAATTTAGAAAATCCTGTAATTGTTGGAGTTATACCGAAATAACTCATAAAAATGATGAGAATATAGCGACAATAGTGCAAAGAGCGTCTCATTATTTAATTAAAGATACAACCATTAATACTCGAAACGTTAAAGTAAAACGTGATAGTGAAGTTGTAATTAAATGTATAAACGAGGATAGTGTAAATAATGCAATTAACATATTAAACTATAAACTATCTAAATTATGTACAGTAGAAAAAGAGCAAATAATGAAAAAAATAAGTAATAAAGAACTAGAAGAAGATATTAACAAAAGAAATTTTAACAGCTGTGAAAATAAAGGCGTGGTTTACACACGTATATTAATCCACGAAGCAAGTTAACTACGGCAATATTGGAAGGGTCAGCAGAAATCCATAAAGACGTCAGAGACAGTAAGAACAAAATTTACGTTAGTCATCAAAACTGCAGAATCTTTGACTTGATATCGGTCAAACCTTATTATAAGTGTGGACGTTTTGGACATAGTACTGCTAAATGCATTAATAATTCAATATGTCTAAAATGTGAAGGTGCTCATAAAACTACAGAATGTAATTCAGACAATCACTATTGTTGTCATAATTGTAAGTTCAGGAATGAGAAGTATAAAGCAAAATAAAATATTAAACATACCGCAGTACATACATTTAAGGGGATGTCGAACCCAGAAAATGATCAGTTTGTACTTTTTTTTATAAACAAATGGATAAAGTTTTTGAAAAACGCCGAACGTCAAGCTCTTAGGCATGTTTTATGTAATATACCCAAATTTTCCCAGATTTTTAAATCCATAATTTGATCACGATGTTTGGGTTGAAAAATTATGCTTTTTTTGACTTATAATTACCGACCAAACATTGTTTACTCAATTATTATTTAAGTAATTTAATTTCATTAAAAAATCAAAACGTCAAACCCTTTCTTATGTTTTCAGCTACCCGTATGAATTTTTTCAGATTTTTAATGCAATATTCTAGATATAATTTTTGGGTTTAAAAGTGTAGATTCCTGTAATTAGATCCGACATCCCGTTAAATGTGAAATTTTAAAAACAAAGATTAAAAAATATATTAACATGACACAATATGAAATTGCACCAATAGTACCAAAATATATCGGAAAAGTAGATAACTTTTTGTCTCGCACAATGGAACGAAGTCAACCTATTCTGGCAACATCGTCAAAATTAACAACAAGACACAGAAGCAGTTCATCGAGCACGTTATCCCCAAATTATAAATAATAATGTCACAAGTTTTAAATTTAACAGAAGATTTACAAAATAATGTTATAAAAAAGGAAACAAATTTACATGATTTAACTGCATTGAATGGCAACTTGAAATTTCGAAAAGAATATATTTTATATATTAACATCAGAAGTTTAAATGCTAATTATAATAAATTACATGTCTTTTTAAAAGGATTAGAAGTTAAACCAAGTGTCATTGTGTGTACTGAATCATGGAATTTGGATCATAAACAGTTTTTTACAATAAATGGGTATAAAATATTTTATAACGATAGTAGAGTAAACAAATCAGATGGTGTCGTTATGTATTTGAAGGACTACATTACAGAAACCACCGAAAAAGTTGAGATAAATAAAATAAAAATAATAAATTCCAAAATTTCTATAGAAAATAATAAAGAAATGTTAATTTCTTTTGTATACAGGTCACATGATATTTCTAAAACAGAATTTATACTAAATATAAAGAAGTTAATTTTTGAAAATAAAAAAACCAAAAATCATTTAATCATAGGAGATTTTAATATTGATCTGTTAAAGATGGAAGCTATTGGGCAAGAATTACTTATTAGCTTACTTGAAAGTGGATATGCACCGGATTTTCAGGGCATAACAACGCCATTTTTGAATAACTGCAACACAGGAACATGAATTGATAACATCTTTATAAAAACTGCAGTAATTAGCTACAATACATTTACTTTAACTGAACCTTTTAATGATCACTATCCTTTGATTATGACTATAGGAAAAATTAGAAAATCAAAGATAAATAATACTATTAAAACGAAAATTGGACAGAAATTTTAAATATGCAGGATCCAAATATAGCAACAAATTCTCTAATTAAAAAAATACAAAATTGTATAAATAACGTTAAACACAGTATAAAGATAAATAAAAATAAGAATAATTTAAATCCTAGAAATAGGTAGATTACAAGTTGTGACGTGGTATTCGCGACCCGGTATAATTAATTATTATTAATAATTAAAATTAACCGTTGGGCCGCGTTGCCCAATACCGCGCACACAATTAATTTATTTATCCGAACTGCGGCTGTCGCCAGGAACGCGAGTTCGCTGGGACGTACGGTATGGAGGATTCGGGCGATCCTCCTTGCCTCGACACGATGTGTAAATTATTAAAATGTCGGCGGGAGCGGGGAGAATAAAAGAAAACACAGTTAATTAAATAAAAATCAAAGAACATTTATTTTAATTTAATCAACAATTGGCCATCCGGGCCGTGTGCCGCGACAAAGGTTGTTTCGCGCGGGCGGAAATATCGGGAGCCAACCGGATCGAGATCCTCGCCTGCGGTTGGCTTTACCCCGATCTCCGCTATTCGGGTACCGGCGTACCCGAATACACTCCCGATGTACACACTCTCATACACTCGGGGGGAAGGGGGGAACGCACGGTAATAAACACAAACTTACCGGGGTGCGCCCCGTGGATGGCCCAGCCGATCCGTGTCCCTTTTGTCCTCCTGGGCAACGGAGGACGACGTCGGCTGCGGTGGTGGAAGGCGGCCCTGTGCCGCGGCGAGTGCCTCGCGATCCGCGTCCGCACTCACTCAGACACTTCCCATCCTTATCACACACCTGGTCACTCGCGGCTCACTCACGAGGACGTTCCGGGTGACCGATGGCTCTGCGCCTCACGCGCCTTATTAGCCGTAAACTGACTATCGGTACCGGATATATTTTTGTCCGCCTCGAGCGGCGGATCGGGACGTACTGATTAGGCAATCGCCTAATTTTCGAAAAAGGGATGAGAGTGGGAAACACACACACACTCTCGCGCTCTCATCCCTACGTACTATTGCGCGCGTAATTGTATACTTGATCGACGTAAACAAATGTCGTCGGTTGGCCTTGACATACGAAAGGCTCCGACGACTTTCAATTCGACAATTTAAATACTCTATTCGTCGTGAATAGATTGTGTGACGATTTCCGTCACAAAGTGCAATACTGATATCCTGTAAAACTAAAGAAAGTTTATATTTATTTTGGAAAAAAATCCTACCTTAGATAATAAGTTGTACTATAGAAATTATACTAAAGTACTAGATAAAATTATAAACAAAGCCAAAGAATTATATGAAAAAGAGCAGATAGAAATAAATTCTAGCAATCCAAAAAATCTATGGCAAATTATAAATGAAAAACTGGGGAAAAAAGTAAAAAAAAAGTCAGGGTTAATTACATAATTGAAAACAATGAAAAAATAAGTGATCCTACACGAATTGCTAATAATATGAACAAATTTTTTACTAATATAGGTAAGCGATAAAATACAAACAGAAACAAATGAAAATTTAAAATTGCCACAATTCAATTGAAATAGAATTTTATTACACCCACATATGCATATGAAATCGAAAATATAATAATAAAAAATCATTTAATCATAGGAGATTTTAATATTGATCTGTTAAAGATGGAAGCTATTGGGCAAGAATTACTTATTAGCTTACTTGAAAGTGGATATGCACCGGATTTTCAGGGCATAACAACGCCATTTTTGAATAACTGCAACACAGGAACATGAATTGATAACATCTTTATAAAAACTGCAGTAATTAGCTACAATACATTTACTTTAACTGAACCTTTTAATGATCACTATCCTTTGATTATGACTATAGGAAAAATTAGAAAATCAAAGATAAATAATACTATTAAAACGAAAATTGGACAGAAATTTTAAATATGCAGGATCCAAATATAGCAACAAATTCTCTAATTAAAAAAATACAAAATTGTATAAATAACGTTAAACACAGTATAAAGATAAATAAAAATAAGAATAATTTAAATCCTAGAAATAGGTAGATTACAAGTTGTGACGTGGTATTCGCGACCCGGTATAATTAATTATTATTAATAATTAAAATTAACCGTTGGGCCGCGTTGCCCAATACCGCGCACACAATTAATTTATTTATCCGAACTGCGGCTGTCGCCAGGAACGCGAGTTCGCTGGGACGTACGGTATGGAGGATTCGGGCGATCCTCCTTGCCTCGACACGATGTGTAAATTATTAAAATGTCGGCGGGAGCGGGGAGAATAAAAGAAAACACAGTTAATTAAATAAAAATCAAAGAACATTTATTTTAATTTAATCAACAATTGGCCATCCGGGCCGTGTGCCGCGACAAAGGTTGTTTCGCGCGGGCGGAAATATCGGGAGCCAACCGGATCGAGATCCTCGCCTGCGGTTGGCTTTACCCCGATCTCCGCTATTCGGGTACCGGCGTACCCGAATACACTCCCGATGTACACACTCTCATACACTCGGGGGGAAGGGGGGAACGCACGGTAATAAACACAAACTTACCGGGGTGCGCCCCGTGGATGGCCCAGCCGATCCGTGTCCCTTTTGTCCTCCTGGGCAACGGAGGACGACGTCGGCTGCGGTGGTGGAAGGCGGCCCTGTGCCGCGGCGAGTGCCTCGCGATCCGCGTCCGCACTCACTCAGACACTTCCCATCCTTATCACACACCTGGTCACTCGCGGCTCACTCACGAGGACGTTCCGGGTGACCGATGGCTCTGCGCCTCACGCGCCTTATTAGCCGTAAACTGACTATCGGTACCGGATATATTTTTGTCCGCCTCGAGCGGCGGATCGGGACGTACTGATTAGGCAATCGCCTAATTTTCGAAAAAGGGATGAGAGTGGGAAACACACACACACTCTCGCGCTCTCATCCCTACGTACTATTGCGCGCGTAATTGTATACTTGATCGACGTAAACAAATGTCGTCGGTTGGCCTTGACATACGAAAGGCTCCGACGACTTTCAATTCGACAATTTAAATACTCTATTCGTCGTGAATAGATTGTGTGACGATTTCCGTCACAAAGTGCAATACTGATATCCTGTAAAACTAAAGAAAGTTTATATTTATTTTGGAAAAAAATCCTACCTTAGATAATAAGTTGTACTATAGAAATTATACTAAAGTACTAGATAAAATTATAAACAAAGCCAAAGAATTATATGAAAAAGAGCAGATAGAAATAAATTCTAGCAATCCAAAAAATCTATGGCAAATTATAAATGAAAAACTGGGGAAAAAAGTAAAAAAAAAGTCAGGGTTAATTACATAATTGAAAACAATGAAAAAATAAGTGATCCTACACGAATTGCTAATAATATGAACAAATTTTTTACTAATATAGGTAAGCGATAAAATACAAACAGAAACAAATGAAAATTTAAAATTGCCACAATTCAATTGAAATAGAATTTTTATTACACCCACATATGCATATGAAATCGAAAATATAATAATAAATATAAAGAATAAAAATGGAGGAGTAGATAATATTAATGCAAAAACAATAAAATGCCTATCTCGATTTTTAATATTGCCATTAGTACATGTCATAAATTTATGTATAGAAAAAACTACTTGGTCAAGTGCACTAAAAACAGCAGAAATATTTCCGATTCACAAAAGTAGCGAGAAACATAAAATAACGAATTATTGACCTATTTTGCTTATTTCACACTTAGCAAAAATTTTCGAAAAAATTATATTCACTAGATTAATTAAGTTTATAAATGACAGTAACATACTAGCAAACAACCAATATGGTTTTAGGAAAAACAAAAGTACTAAGGATGCATTAAACTACATAACCAACATAATATACAATAACCTAGATTCAAACACTCCATTAGCAGTACCTTTCCTTGATTTAGCCAAAGATTTTGATACTATTAACCATACTATTTTGTTGGATAAATTATATAGGTACGGAATTAGGGGTAAAGCGCAGAAGTTGATAAAAGGTTATCTAAGTAATAGGGAACAAAGGGTAAAAATAAATGATTCATAAAGTGTATACGAGAAAATAACAACTGGAGTACCTCAGGGCACAATTTTAGGACCATTATTATTTATTATATATCTAAATGATCTATTGACAGCAATGTCAGATAATACAATATTATCTTATGCTGATGATACTGCAGTAATATCAACAAGCAATAGTTGGAAAGAAGTAGAGATAATTATGAACTCAAATTTTAATAAAATAGCAAATTGGCTAGTACTTAACAAACTTTCACTTAATATTGATAAAACAGTATGTTTAACTTTTGTGAAATATAAGGATTGTATTCCAATAAATTTCCATATAAACATAAAAGGAACAGAATAACAAAAAGTGGAAAATACAAAGCATCTAGGAATTATCTTTGACTGTCACATGAGATGAGATAAGCACATAGAGTATATATTTTTTTTTTTTTTTATTCTTGATTTTGTGCTCTCTTTTTCCTGGCACTTCCTACCGTTTATCCCCTGGGGGACTTTAACGGTGTTCACCTACCACCTATGTGTGGGTGCTTTATCCCTCCCTTAAAAACCCCACCATCTCGCATTCGCCCGGGGTTATGCCCGTGGATGAGGGAAACCTGTGAAGCAGGGAAAACCTCATCCGAGATGGCCGGTGTATTCGAAACATTCTTTTTGGGTGTCAAAGTCACATTGCGTAGGCCTTGACACCGAAACCGAATGTTTCACACCTCCCGCTCACGTTGTGAAGTGTGAAAAAACACCTAACCCGCCACGAAAGCCAAACCCATCCAAGTGCGAACCGCACTCAGTGCTGCTTAACTTCCGTGACCGGCCGAGGTGCGTCTCCGCCACTCCGCCACCGTGTCGGTCACATAGAGTATATATATGGGAGATTCCATGTGAAGTGATCCAGTTAAAAAATAGAATTTTGTTTTAATGTATGGAATCAGTAAAAAACTACTTGAATAGAGTGTAGCTAAATTTTTAGACCTGAATTTCAATTAGTACCAGAGTTGTAGCCAATCAAAAAGTCGCATTTTTTGAAAAAATTGACTTTTTGGCCATATTTATCACTTAATAACTCAAAATCTAACAATTTTTTCTTATACACATTAAATTTGAAAAAGTTTATTAATTTCAAGAAGAATCAGTTCAAATATTTCATTTATTTTATTTTAAAACTTTGAATATAGTTATAATCAATAAAAACCTTAATAGTAAAAAAAAGGGTTGTACGATCAAAAATATTTTATCCATCCAAAAATCTAATTCATCGATGATTAATTACCTTCAAAATAATGCAAAGTTTGAGTGCGGCAGAGCATTTTAGATAAAGTTATGGTGTTTTTAGTCAAATTTCTTAAAAATAGAGAGTGAATGCATTTTATGAAAAAAACAGAGTAACCATATACTTGCATTCAAACAACATGGCACTATTATTCTTCAATAATCCTAAAATATACTATTTAATGTTAGTTACTGATACTTTTCAATCTCTAAGCTGCTTACAAACACAAAGCAGTAGGTATAAGCAGTTATACCTGTTATATAATTGGATAAATACCTAAAACTTTTTATAATTCCAATAAATCCAATTATATAACAGGTATAACTAAAAGTATCAGACTTAATAACAACTAAATAAAAGTATCAGTAATTAACAATAAATAGTATATTTTAGTAATATTGAGGAATAATAGTGCCATATTAATTGAATGCAACGGTTACTCTGTTTTTTTCATAAAATGCATTCGCTCTCTATTTTTAAGAAATTTGACTAAAAACACCATAACTTTGTCTAAAATGCTCTGCCGCACTCAAACTTTGCATTATTTTGAAGGTAATTAATCATCGATGAATTAGATTTTTGGATGGATAAAATATTTTTGATCGTACAGCCCTTTTTTTTACTATAAAGGTTTTTATTGATTATAACTATATTCAAAGTTTTAAAATAAAATAAATGAAATATTTGAACTGATTCTTCTTGGAATTAATAAACTTTTTCAAATTTAATGTGTATAAGAAAAAATTGTTAGATTTTGAGTTATTAAGTGATAAACATGGCCAAAAAGTCAATTTTTTCAAAAAATTCGACTTTCTGATTGGCTACAACTCTGGTACTAATTGAAATTCAGGTCTAAAAATTTAGCTACACTCTATTCAAGTAGTTTTTTACTGATTCCATACATTAAGACAAAATTCTATTTTTTAACTGGATCACTTCACATGGAATCTCCCATATACAAAAAGACGAAATATCTAACTTTTATCTTTCACAAAATAGCTAAATTCATGTCCACTGATACTCTCAGAACACTGTATTATGCTTTTTACCATAGCATAATCTGTTACGGAATAATAGCTTGGGGTGGTGCATATGCAAATCAACAAAATAGATTACTTAAATTAATTAATAAAAATAAATTTATAAGCGATAAAAATCCAATGAACATTGACAAACTTTCTATTTTTGAATCTCTTAGTTTTCATTATAGTACATTGCAAGAAATTTATCAAAACTCAAAAAGTATAACAAGAAATAGGAATACCCAAATGCTACGTCGATGTAGCAAAGTCAGTTCAAAGAACAGCTATATAAGAGCAGTAAGCCATTAAAATACCTTATCAAACGAACTTAAAAATATAGATAATATTAAAGTAAGAAAAGCAAAATTAAAAAACTGGATCAAGACAAACATATAAAGAATTAGTATGAATAACTCAGTAAAAATTGATTGTACTCGAATAAAAATATGGTTTTGTAAGTTAATTAGTCAAAAAAATCAGGTATTTGCAAACAAATCAATAATTAATTTACTTTTAACAGATAAAAATAATCAATTTGTTAGATGTGTAAATCCTGCATTGGAAATCCTACAGGATACGGCACTATTTGACAAATTGTTACTTAATGTTAGAACATATCTATGCGCAAATGGTAAATGTCACAAGTACTACAAACGATCGCATCGCAGAATATCTGATTACAACTACAATAAAATGAGAAAAACAGAAAATATCAGCAATTTAATTCTAATTGCAACTGAAGTAATTGATATGAACATTCTTGAAGAGGAATATAAACTTTCATTTGCAATTTTAGTTCAATATGAAGGTCACTAATCCACCAGGGAAGCAATTACAGCAAGTTAACTTTTACCGCATGTCCTATGTAGATCTAAACTACATTGGATCGAATAAAGCAATTTTTTATTTCGATAGGGGAATAAGAGGAAAACAAATTTTTACAAATTCTGTTAACCCACTGAAATAGCAGTCTAAATACAAAGATCTAGTAGTTATAGATGATATAGAATTTACATCAGCATGTAAATGTGATGCTTCAAAACAACATCAGGAAATGTTTCCACATTACAGAGTCACTTGTGCGGTTACACAGAAATGCGACAACAGAATCGTTCACAACTGCTAGAGCCATGTTAACAACATTTTGGTGAAAAATAAGGAAAAAATGTTTACACAAGTAATAATATTAAACAATAATATGAGCATTTAAGTTTAAAGTGTTAAAAAAAAATGTAAAAAAGTGATGCACTAAACAGTATAATAGTTATACTGATTAAGTTGCAAAACTCTTATTAAATATAGTATTAGGTTAATTTAGTATTAGGATATAGTGTTTAGTTCTCCGGCTCCTATGTACAGGTGCAGTGTACACCTGTATAGGATACATTTATTGTAAAATATTGTAATGACTGGAGTTCATAATAAATAAATAAATAAAAATTTCGTATATAGTGGAGTTATCCCGGAATACCTCAAAAACTCCCAAAATATCCAGGAAATGCCGTAAGTGGTGAAGTTCTCCCGGCATATGTCTCAAAATAAAGAAACATCCATGAAATTCCGTAATTAGTGGAGTTATCAAGAAATACCTCAAAATCTCACGAAATATCCAAGAAATCCAGTAAATGGTAGAGTTATCCCAACAAATCGCTGAAATTACTGAAATATTTAGTAACTCCCGGAATTGAAGGAGTTATCCCAGAATACATAAAAAATCCCGAAATATCCAGGATATACCGTTATTAGTGAAGTATCCCGACATAACTAGGAATTCCCGAAATATCCAGGAAATGCCGTAAGTGGTGAAGTTATTCGGGCTTGCCTCTGAAAAGTCCGGAATATTTAGAAAGTCTCGTCATTGGTGGAGTTGTCCCAGAACCCATCAAAAATTACCGAAATATCCATACAATTCCGTAAATAGTAAAGTTATCTCGGAAAACCTCAAAAATTCCCAAAACATCCATGAAATTCCGTAGGTAGTGTAGTTATCCCAGAATACCTCAAAAATTCCCGAAATATCCAGAAAATGCCGTAAGTGGTGAAGTTATCTTGGCATGTGTCTGAAACTAACGAAACATCCAGGAATTCCCTGAATTGCTGGAGTTATCCCGGCAAAATTAAAAACTACTCAAAATATCCAGGATATCTCGAAATAATTGAAGTTATCTGCGTATAAGTATGAATAACCCAAATGTTTTGAAAATCACGCAAATGGTGGCGTTGTACCGGAACACCTCAAAACTTACCGGAATATCCATGAAATACCCGTAATTAGTAGACTTATCCCGGAATATTTCAGGAATTACCGAAATATTTAGAAAATCCAGTAATTGGTGGAGTTATCCCGGAATACCTCGTAAATTCTCGAAGTATCCAGATAATCCCGTAATTGGTGATATTTTCTCGTGATATGTCAGAAGTTACCGATACATCCAGGAAATACCGTAATTAATGAAGGTGTCCCAAAAGAACTCAGAAATTCCCGAAATATCCAGGATATCTCGTAATTGGTGAATTTATCCGTGCATACCTCTGAAATTTCAGAAATATGCATGAAATGCCGTAAATATTGGAGTTATCCCGGCATACCTAAAAAATTTCCGAAATATCCATAAATTCCATAATTGGTGGAGTTATCCCGGCATATCTCAGAAATTCCCGAAATATCTAGAATATCTCGTAATTAATGAAGTTATCCGGGCTTACCTCTGAAATTACAAAAAATATTTAGAAAATCCCGTAATTGGTGGAGTTATCCCGGAATTCTTCAAAAATTCTTCAAAAGATGTATCCAGGAAATCCCGAACTCAGTGTAATTATCCCGGCATATCTCAGAAATTACCGAAATTTCCATGAAATTCCGTAATTAGTGTAGTTATCCCGGAAAACCTAAAAAATTCTCGAAATATCCAGGCCATCCAGTAATTGGTGGAGTTATCCTGGCATATCTCAGAAATTACCGAAATATTTAAAAAATTCCGAAATTGGAGGAGTTATCCCGGAATAACTAACAAATTCCCGAAATGTTCAAGAAATTCCGTAATTGGTGGAGTTATACCAAAATAACTCAGAAATTCTCGCAATATCCAGTAAATACTGCAATTAATGAAGCTGTACCGGAAGAACTCAGAAATTTCCGGAATATCCAGGATATCTTGTAATTAGTGAAGTTATCCGGGCATACATCTAAAATTGCAGAAATATTTAGAAAATCTCGTTATTGGTAGAGTTATCCCGGAATATATAAAAAATTCCTGAAATATGTAGGAAATCCCAAACTTAGTGTAATTATCCCGGGATATCTTACAAATTACCGAAATATCCATGAAATTCCGTAATTGGTGGAGTTATCCCGGCATACCTATAAAATTGTCGAAACATCCAGGAGATCTCGTAATAATTGAAGTTATCTCGACATATGTCAGAAATTACCGTGATGTATAGAGAATCCAACCGACGCGGTGGCGGAGTGGCGGAGACGCACCTCGGCCGGTCACAGAAGTTAAGCAGTATTGAGCGCGGTACCCAAGTGGATGGGTGACGCTCTCGGTCGCATGGCTTTTGTGGCGGGTTAGGTGTTTTTTCACACTTCACAACGCGAGCGGGAGGTGTGAAATATTCGGTTTTGGTGACAAGGCCTACGCAATGTGACTTTGACACCCAAAAAGAATGTTTAGAATACACCGGCCATCTCGGGTGAGGTTTTCCCTGCTTCACAGGTTTCCCTCATCCACGGGCATAACCCCGGGCGAATGCGAGATGGTGGGGTTTTTAAGAGAGGGATAAAAGCATCCACACATAGCTGGTAGGATGGACACCGTTAAATTCTCCAGGGGGATAAACGGTAGGGAGTGCCAGGAAAAAAAGGGCACAAACTGAAGAATAAAAAAAAAAATAAAAAAAATATAGAAAATCCCGCAAATGGTGGAGTTATCCCGGGATATCTCAGAAATTCCCGAAATATCTTGAAAATCCCGATGTTGGAGGAGTTATCCCGGAATACCTCATAAGTTCCCGAAGTATCCAGGAAATACCGTAATTAGTGCAGCTATCCCGGCTTATTTCAGAAAATACCGAAGTAACTAGAAAACCCCGTAATTGGTAGACTTATCCTGGTATATCTCAGGAATTACCGTAATATATAGTAAATCCCGTAATTGGTGTAGTTATCCCGGAATACCTCATAAATTCTCGCCATATCCAGGATATTCGGAATTTAGTGTAAATATCCCCGCATATCACAGAAAGTACAGAAATATCCATGAAATTCCGTAATTATAGTGGAGTTATCCCGGAATATACCAAAAATTCCAGAAATATCCAAGATATACCGTAATTAGTGGTGTTATCTCGACATAAGTCAGAAATTACAGAAATTTCCAGGAAATACCGTAATTAATGGAGCTATCCCGAAAGAGCTCTGAAGCTCCCGAATTATCCAGGATATGTCGTAATTAGTGGATTTATCCCGAAATACCTCATAAATTCCCGAATTATCCAGAAAATTCCGTAATTGGTGGAGTTATCCAGGCATATCACAGATATTACCAAAATATTTAGAAAATTCCGGCGTTGAAGGAGTTATCCCGGAATGCCGCCCCAGGTAGCACTGTCCGTCTCGGAGACGTTTTTAAAACGTTATTAAGCGTTTTAAGCGTTTTAAAAACGTCTATAAACGTCTTTAAGACGTTTTGTGCTGACTGGGGCATAAATTCCCGAAATATCCAGGAAATACCGTAATTAGTGATGTAGTCTCGACATATCTCACAAATTACCGAAATATCTAGAAAATCCCGTAATTGGTAGACTTATCCCGGTATATCTCAGGATTTACCGAAATATTTAGAAAATCCCGTAATTCGTGGAGTTATCACGGAATGCCGCATAAATTCCCGAAATATCCAGGAAATACCGTAATTAGTGATGTAATCTCGACATATGTCAGAAATTTCCGAAATATCCAGGAAATACCGTAATTAATAAAGCTATGCCGAAAGATATCATAAATTCCCGAAATATCCAGGGTATATAGATATCTCATTATTAGTGAAGTTATCCGGGCATACCTCTGAAATTACCGAAATATTTGGAAAATTCCGTAAATGGTGGAGTCGTCCCGGAACACCTAAAAAATTACCGAAGTATCCAGGAAATTCCGTAATGGGTGGAGTTGTCCCGAAATAACTCAGAAATTCCCGAAGCGTATACAGATTTTATACACATTTTATAAGTTCAATTTTGTATACATTTTGTATAAACTAAATAGTATACAATTTGTATACGAATTATATATTATTTTTATAAATTATGTGTAATTTACACGCCATTCTGAAAACATGTGAGAATTATTAAATACTTGTCGATTCCAATTTGATTTCAGTACTTTCAATTGCGAAAGCTTTTAGGAATTAAAAAATTCAATAAGTTATTGTTTCAAGTAGAAAAAAGTTGTGCGTTAAAATTAGATTATTAGCTATTAGATAAGAATTGTAAAAGTGTGATCGGAATTACACCATACTTGCGAATTTTTAAACCTTGACAGAAGGTGTTTTTCGATATTAAATTAAACTATTGGATTATGTACTATAAGATAAAATTTATTCGAATACATAAATAATAATTAATATAACTGGGCATATAGTAGTCGAAAATAAATATTTTATTTTTAACAGACATGCTTGTCATGAAATGCTTTTCTTTATTTTGTAAATGTTACAAAATATTATAAAATGACTTTCAAATCATTTCAATGATTGTCAGAGAAATGACTAATTGGTTTTATTTAAATGTCAAAAAACGTATTCAATAACTATAAGTATACAGCATAATTAATATCTTATTAACATTTTTTAAAATTATTTAATTAAGTGTAAGTAAAAAAAATTCTACAATATTTATAAAATTATTATAAAACCACTTTTATAAAATGTTTATATATAATTGAACTTATAAAATTTATATAGAAAATTTAAATTTGTATATAATTTTATAAAAAAAGTATACGTGAGATAAGTATTTTATTTCAAAGCGTTTATGTTTATGAATAGGGTCAAATTATAATTATATATACCTTAACGGAACAAATTGATCAAAATTAACAAATAATTATACGCACAACTAAACTAATACTACACTAATAAATAAACTAATATATAAATCATAATAAAATAAAAAATTAATCGATTATTAGGGTTTAACTTGTATCTTGCTTTATTGTTACACTTCATTTAAGTGAACAATCTTTTGCTCCACAACTTGTCTACTGAGGTTGGTTATTATTTTTTAATTATCAACCGGTTTCCATTTATTTGTTTTAGCGTGAGAATGGACAAAAGCTATAATAAATTAATTAATACTAGCCAAAAACGCACGCTTCGCTCGCGATTAAAACAAGGTTTGGGACACTATATTGAAAAAAATACAATAACGAAAGAAAATGTAATAGAAGAATCTCAAAATTATAAAGAAGAATTAAAAACAAAGATATTGTAAAAATAAGTATTGACAGAAAACAAAAACAAGAAATAGTCAACAAAAATAATATTGAAGACAAAAATAATAATATATTAAAACAAGGTATTAAAATAAAAAATATCCAGAAAATCCCGTAATTAGTGGAGTCTTTCTGAAATATTTCAGCAATTCCCAAAATTTCTAGGAAATCCCGTAACTTGTAGCGTCATCCCGAAATACCTCATAAATTCCCGAAATATCCTGGAAATTCCACAATTAGTGGAGACATTTCGAAATACATCAGAAATTCCCGAAATATCCAGGAAATCCCTTAATTTGTAGAGTTATCCAGAAATTCCTCAGAAATTCCCGAAATATCCAGGAAATCCCGTAATTAGTGGAGTCTCTCTGAAATATTTCAGAAATTCCCGAAATATAAGAGAAATTCCGTAATTAGTAGATTCATCCCGAATTTCCACAGAAATTCGCGTAATATCCATGAAATCCCGTAATTGGTAGAATCATCCCGAAGTTCCTCGGAATTCCCAAAAGATCCACGAAATCCCGTAATTGGTAGATTCATCCCGAATTTCCTCAGATATTCCCGAAATATCAAGGAAATCCCGTAATTAGTAGCGTCATTCCACAATATCTCAGAAATTCCCGAAATCTCCTGGAAATCCCGTAATTAGTAGAGTTATCCAGAAATACCTCAGAAATTCCCGAAATATCCAGGAAATACCATAATTAGTAGAGTTTTTTTTTAAATACCTCAGCAATTACCGAAAGATCCAGGAAATCCCGTAATTGGTAGATTTATCCCGAAATATCCAGGAAATACTATAATTAGTGGAGTCTTTCTGAAATATTTCAGAAATTCCCGAAATATCCAGGAAATCCCTTATTTAGTAGAGATATCCAGAAATACCTCAGAAATTCCCGAAATATCCAGGAAATTCCGTTATTATTGGTGTTATCCCGAATTTCCTCAGAAATTCCCGAAAGATCCAGGAAATCCCGTAATTAGTAGAGTGATCCAGAAATACATCAGAAATTCCCGAAATATCCAGGAAATTCCGTAATTAGTGGAGTCTTTCTGAAATATTTCAGAAATTCCCGAAATATCCTGGAACTCCCGTAATTAGTAGAGTTATCCAGAAATACCTCAGAAATTCCCCAAATATCCAGGAAATCCCTTAATTTGTAGAGTTATCCAAAAATACCACAGAAATTCTCGAAATATCTAGGAAATCCCGTAATTAGTGGAGTCTCTCAAATATATTTCAGAAATTCCCGAAATATACAGGAAATTCCGTAATTAGTAGATTCATCCCGAATTTCCACAGAAATTCGCGTAATATCCAGGAAATCCCGTAATAGGTAGAATCATCCCGAAATACCTCGGAATTCCCAAAAGATCCAGGAAATCCCGTAATTGGTAGATTCATCCCGAATTTCCTCAGATATTCCCGAAATATCCAGGAAATACTATAATTAGTGGAGTCTTTCTGAAATATTTCAGACATTCCCGAAATATCCAGCAAATCCCTTATTTAGTAGAGTTATCCAGAAATACCTCGAGAAATTCCCGAAATATCCAGGAAATTCCGTTATTATTGGTGTTATCCCGAATTTCCTCAGAAATTCCCGAAAGATCCAGGAAATACCGTAATTAGTAGAGTGATACAGGAATACTTCAGAAATTCCCGAAATATCCAGAAAATTCCGTAATTAGTGCAGTCTTTCTGAAATAGTTCAGAAATTCCCGAAATATCCAGGAAATTCCGTAATTAGTAGCGTCATCCCGAAATACCTCAGCAATTCCCGAAGGCCCTGGAAATCCCGTAATTGGTAGAATCATCACGAATTTCCTCAGATATTCCCGAAATATCCAAAAAATCCCGTAATTAGTAGCGTCATTCCACAATATCTCAGAAATTCCCGAAATATCCTGGAAATCCCGTAATTAGTAGAGTTATCTAGAAATACCTCAGAAATTACCCAAATATCCAGGAAATCCCTTAATTTGTAGAGTTATCCAAAAATACCACAGAAATTCTCGAAATATCCAAGAAATACCATAATTAGTGGAGTTTTTTTTTAAATACCTCAGCAATTACCGAAAGATCCAGGAAATCTCGTAATTGGTAGAATCGTCACGAAATTCCTCAGATATTCCCGAAATATCCAGAAAATCCCGTAATTAGTGGAGTCTTTCAGAAATATTTCGGAAATTCCCGAAATATCCAGGAAATCCCTTAATTTGTAGAGTTATTCAGAAATACCTCAGAAATTCCCGAAATATCCAGGAAATCCCGTAATTAGTAGCGTCATCCCGAAATAAATCAGAAATTTCCGAAATATCCAGGAAATACCACAATTAGTGGAGACATTTCGAAATACCTCAGAAATTCCCGAAATATCCAGGAAATCCCTTAATTAGTAGAGTTATCCAGAAATACCTCAGAAATTCCCGAAATATCCAGGAAATTCCGTTATTATTGGTGTTACCCCGAATTTACTCAGAAATTTCCGAAATATCCTGGAAATCCCGTAATTAGTAGAGTGATCCAGAAATACCTCAGAAATTCCCGAAATATCCAGGAAATTCCGTAATTAGTGGAGTCTTTCTGAAATATTTCAGAAATTCCCGAAATATCCAGGAAATTCCGTAATTAGTAGCGTCATCCCGAAATACTTCAGCAATTCCCGAAAGATCCTGAAAATCCCGTAATTGGCAGAATCATCACGAATTTCCTCAGATATTCCCGAAATATCCAAAAATTCCCGTAATTAGTGGAGTCTTTATGAAATATTTGAGAAATTCCCGAAATATCCAGAAATTCCCGTAATTGGTAGCGTCATCTCGAAATACCTCAGGAATTCCCGAAAGATCCAGGAAATCCCGTATTTGGTAGAGTCATCACGAATTTACTCAGATGTTCCCGAAATATCCAGGAAATCCCTTAATTTGTAGAGTTATCCAAAAATACCACAGAAAATCTCGAAATATCTAGGAAATCCCGTAATTAGTGGAGTCTCTCAAATATATTTCAGAAATTCCCGAAATATACAGGAAATTCCGTAATTAGTAGATTCATCCCGAATTTCCACAGAAATTCGCGTAATATCCAGGAAATCCCGTAATAGGTAGAATCATCCCGAAATACCTCGGAATTCCCAAAAGATCCAGGAAATCCCGTAATTGGTAGATTCATGCCGAATTTCCCGAAATATCCAGGAAATACTATAATTAGTGGAGTCTTTCTGAAATATTTCAGACATTCCCGAAATATCCAGCAAATCCCTTATTTAGTAGAGTTATCCAGAAATACCTCAGAAATTCCCGAAATATCCAGCAAATCCCTTATTTAGTAGAGTTCCGTTATTATTGGTGTTATCCCGAATTTCCTCAGAAATTCCCGAAAGATCCAGGAAATCCCGTAATTAGTAGAGTGATCCAGAAATACCTCAGAAATTCCCGAAATATCCAGGAAATTCCGTAATTAGTAGAGTCTATCTGAAATATTTCAGAAATTCCCGAAATATCCGGGAAATTCCGTAATTAGTAGCGTCATCCCGAAATACCTCAGCAATTCCCGAAAGATCCTGGAAATCCCGTAATTGGTAGAATCATCACGAATATCCTCAGATACTCCCGAAATATCCAAAAAATCCCGTAATTAGTGGAGTCTTTATGAAAAATTTGAGAAATTACCGAAATATCCAGAAATTCCCGTAATTGGTAGCGTCATCTCGAAATACCTCAGGAATTCCCGAAAGATCCAGGAAATCCCGTATTTGGTAGAGTCATCACGAATTTACTCAGATGTTCCCGAAATATCCAGGAAATCCCTTAATTTGTAGAGTTATCCAAAAATACCACAGAAATTCTCGAAATATCTAGGAAATCCCGTAATTAGTGGAGTCTCTCAAATATATTTCAGAAATTCCCGAAATATACAGGAAATTCCGTAATTAGTAGATTCATCCCGAATTTCCACAGAAATTCGCGTAATATCCAGGAAATCCCGTAATAGGTAGAATCATCCCGAAATACCTCGGAATTCCCAAAAGATCCAGGAAATCCCGTAATTGGTAGATTCATCCCGAATTTCCTCAGATATTCCCGAAATATCCAGGAAATACTATAATTAGTGGCGTCTTTCTGAAATATTTCAGACATTCCCGAAATATCCAGCAAATCCCTTATTTAGTAGAGTTATCCAGAAATACCTCAGAAATTCCCGAAATATCCAGCAAATCCCTTATTTAGTAGAGTTATCCAGAAATACCTCAGAAATTCCCGAAATATCCAGGAAATTCCGTTATTATTGGTGTTATCCCGAATTTCCTCAGAAATTCCCGAAAGATCCAGGAAATACCGTAATTAGTAGAGTGATCCAGGAATACTTCAGAAATTCCCGAAATATCCAGAAAATTCGGTAATTAGTGCAGTCTTTCTGAAATATTTCAGAAATTCCCGAAATATCCAGGAAATTCCGTAATTAGTAGCGTCATCCCGAAATACCTCAGCAATTCCCGAAGGCCCTGGAAATCCCGTAATTGGTAGAATCATCACGAATTTCCTCAGATATTCCCGAAATATCCAAAAAATCCCGTAATTAGTAGCGTCATTCCACAATATCTCAGAAATTCCCGAAATATCCTGAAAATCCCGTAATTAGTAGAGTTATCTAGAAATACCTCAGAAATTACCCAAATATCCAGGAAATCCCTTAATTTGTAGAGTTATCCAAAAATACCACAGAAATCCTCGAAATATCCAAGAAATACCATAATTAGTGGAGTTTTTTTTAAATACCTCAGCAATTACCGAAAGATCCAGAAATCTCGTAATTGGTAGAATCGTCACGAAATTCCTCAGATATTCCCGAAATATCCAGAAAATCCCGGAATTAGTGGAGTCTTTCAGAAATATTTCAGAAATTCCCGAAATATCCAGGAAATCCCTTAATTTGTAGAGTTATTCAGAAATACCTCAGAAATTCCCGAAATATCCAGGAAATCCCGTAATTAGTAGCGTCATCCCGAAATAAATCAGAAATTTCCGAAATATCCAGGAAATACCACAATTAGTGGAGACATTTCGAAATACCTCAGAAATTTCCGAAATATCCAGGAAATCCCTTAATTAGTAAAGTTATCCAGAAATACCTCAGAAATTCCCGAAATATCCAGGAAATTCCGTTATTATTGGTGTTATATCCAAGAAATACCATAATTAGTGTAGTTTTTTTTTAAATACCTCAGCAATTACCGAAAGATCCAGGAAATCTCGTAATTGGTAGAATCGTCACGAAATTCCTCAGATATTCCCGAAATATCCAGAAAATCCCGTAATTAGTGGAGTCTTTCTGAAATATTTCAGAAATTCCCGAATTATCCAGGAAATTCCGTAATTAGTAGCGTCATCCCGAAATACCTCAGCAATTCCCGAAGGCCCTGGAAATCCCGTAATTGGTAGAATCATCACGAATTTCCTCAGATATTCCCGAAATATCCAAAAAATCCCGTAATTAGTAGCGTCATTCCACAATATCTCAGAAATTCCCGAAATATCCTGAAAATCCCGTAATTAGTAGAGTTATCTAGAAATACCTCAGAAATTCCCGAAATATCCAGGAAATCCCGTAATAGGTAGAATCATCCCGAAATACCTCGGAATTCCCAAAAGATCCAGGAAATCCCGTAATTGGTAGATTCATGCCGAATTTCCCGAAATATCCAGGAAATACTATAATTAGTGGAGTCTTTCTGAAATATTTCAGACATTCCCGAAATATCCAGCAAATCCCTTATTTAGTAGAGTTATCCAGAAATACCTCAGAAATTCCCGAAATATCCAGCAAATCCTTATTTAGTAGAGTTCCGTTATTATTGGTGTTATCCCGAATTTCCTCAGAAATTCCCGAAATATCCAGGAAATTCCGTAATTAGTAGAGTGATCCAGAAATACCTCAGAAATTCCCGAAATATCCAGGAAATTCCGTAATTAGTAGAGTCTATCTGAAATATTTCAGAAATTCCCGAAATATCCGGGAAATTCCGTAATTAGTAGCGTCATCCCGAAATACCTCAGCAATTCCCGAAAGATCCTGGAAATCCCGTAATTGGTAGAATCATCACGAATATCCTCAGATACTCCCGAAATATCCAAAAAATCCCGTAATTAGTGGAGTCTTTATGAAAAATTTGAGAAATTACCGAAATATCCAGAAATTCCCGTAATTGGTAGCGTCATCTCGAAATACCTCAGGAATTCCCGAAAGATCCAGGAAATCCCGTATTTGGTAGAGTCATCCCGAATTTCCTCAGAAATTCCCGAAAGATCAGGAATCCCGTAATTAGTAGAGTGATCCCGAAATACCTCAGAAATTCCCGAAATATCCAGGAAATTCCGTAATTAGTTAGAGTCGATCTGAAATATTTTCAGAAATTCCCGAAAATATCCGGGAAATTCCGTAATTAGTAGCGTCATCCCGAAATATACTCAGCAATTCCCGAAAGATCCTGGAAATCCCGTAATTGGTAGACATCATCACGAATATCCTCAGATACTCCCGAAATATCCAAAAATCCGTAATTAGTGGAGTCTTATGAAAAATTTGAGAAATTACCGAAATATCCAGAAAATTCACGTAATTGGTAGCGTCATCTCGAAATACCTCAGGAATTCCCGAAAGATCCAGGAAATCCCGTATTGGTAGAGTCATCACGAATTTACTCAGATGTTCCCGAAATATCCAGGAAATCCCTTAATTTGTAGAGTTATCCAAAAATACCACAGAAATTCTCGAAATATCTAGGAAATCCCGTAATTAGTGGAGTCTCTCAAATATATTTCAGAAATTCCCGAAATATACAGGAAATTCCGTAATTAGTAGATTCATCCCGAATTTCCACAGAAATTCGCGTAATATCCAGGAAATCCCGTAATAGGTAGAATCATCCCGAAATACCTCGGAATTCCCAAAAGATCCAGGAAATCCCGTAATTGGTAGATTCATCCCGAATTTCCTCAGATATTCCCGAAATATCCAGGAAATACTATAATTAGTGGCGTCTTTCTGAAATATTTCAGACATTCCCGAAATATCCAGCAAATCCCTTATTTAGTAGAGTTATCCAGAAATACCTCAGAAATTCCCGAAATATCCAGCAAATCCCTTATTTAGTAGAGTTATCCAGAAATACCTCAGAAATTCCCGAAATATCCAGGAAATTCCGTTATTATTGGTGTTATCCCGAATTCCTCAGAAATTCCCGAAAGATCCAGGAAATACCGTAATTAGTAGAGTGATCCAGGAATACTTCAGAAATTCCCGAAATATCCAGAAAATTCGGTAATTAGTGCAGTCTTTCTGAAATATTTCAGAAATTCCCGAATATCCAGGAAATTCCGATAAGTAGGTAGCGTCATCCCGAAATACCTCAGCAATTCCCGAAGGCCCTGGAAATCCCGTAATTGGTAGAATCATCACGAATTTCCTCAGATATTCCCGAAATATCCAAAAAATCCCGTAATTAGTAGCGTCATTCCACAATATCTCAGAAATTCCCGAAATATCCTGAAAATCCCGTAATTAGTAGAGTTATCTAGAAATACCTCAGAAATTACCCAATATCAGGAAATCCCTTAATTTGTAGAGTTATCCAAAAATACCACAGAAAATCCTCGAAATATCCAAGAAATACCATAATTAGTGGGAGTTTTTTTTTAAATACCTCAGCAAATTACCGAAAGATCTCAGGAAATCTCGTATTGGTAGAATCGTCACGAAATTCCTCAGATATTCCCGAAATATCCAGAAAATCCCGGAATTAGTGGAGTCTTTCAGAAATATTTCAGAAATTCCCGAAATATCCAGGAAATCCCTTAATTTGTAGAGTTATTCAGAAATACCTCAGAAATTCCCGAAATATCCAGGAAATCCCGTATTAGTAGCGTCATCCCGAAATAAATCAGAAATTTCCGAAATATCCAGGAAATACCACAATTAGTGAGACATTTCGAATACCTCAGAAATTTCCGAAATATCCAGGAAATCCCTTAATTAGTAAAGTTATCCAGAAATACCTCAGAAATTCCCGAAATATCCAGGAAATTCCGTTATTATTGTGTTATATCCAGAATACCATAATTAGTGTAGTTTTTTTTTAAATACCTCAGCAATTACCGAAAGATCCAGGAAATCTCGTAATTGGTAGAATCGTCACGAAATTCCTCAGATATTCCCGAAATATCCAGAAAATCCCGTAATTAGTGGAGTCTTTCTGAAATATTTCAGAAATTCCCAAATTAGAATTACGCAGAACTCCAGTTTTCCGTAATTAGTAGCGTCATCCCGAAATACCTCAGCAATTCCCGAAGGCCCTGGAAATCCCTAATTGGTAGAATCATCACGAATTTCCTCAGATATTCCCGAAATATCCAAAAATCCCGTAATTAGTAGCGTCATTCCACAATATCTCAGAAATTCCCGAAATATCCTGAAAATCCCGTAATTAGTAGAGTTATCTAGAAATCCTCAGAAATTCCCGAAATATCCAGGAAATCCCGTAATAGGTAGAATCATCCCGAAATACCTCGGAATTCCCAAAAGATCCAGGAATCCCGTAATTGGTAGATTCATGCCGAATTTCCCGAAATATCCAGGAAATACTATAATTAGTGGAGTCTTTCTGAAATATTTCAGACATTCCCAAATATCCAGCAAATCCCTTATTTAGTAGAGTTATCCAGAAATACCTCAGAATTCCCGAAATATCCAGCAAATCCCTTATTTAGTAGAGTTCCGTTATTATTGGTGTTATCCCGAATTTCCTCAGAAATTCCCGAAAGATCCAGGAATCCCGTAATTAGTAGAGTGATCCAGAAATACCTCAGAAATTCCCGAAATATCCAGGAAATTCCGTAATTAGTAGAGTCTATCTGAATATTCAGAAATTCCCGAAAATTCCGGGAAATTCCGTAATTAGTAGCGTCATCCCGAAATACCTCAGCAATTCCCGAAAGATCCTGGAAATCCCGTAATGGTAGAATCATCACGAATATCCTCAGATACTCCCGAAATATCCAAAAATCCCGTAATTAGTGGGTCTTATGAAAAATTTGAGAAATTACCGAAATATCCAGAAATTCCCGTAATTGGTAGCGTCATCTCGAAATACCTCAGGAATTCCCGAAAGATCCAGGAAATCCCGTATTTGGTAGAGTCATCACGAATTTACTCAGATGTTCCGAATATCCAGGAAATCCCTTAATTTGTAGAGTTATCCAAAAATACCACAGAAATTCTCGAAATATCTAGGAAATCCCGTAATTAGTGGAGTCTCTCAAATATATTTCAGAAAATTCCCGAAATATACAGGAAATTCCGTAATTAGTAGATTCATCCCGAATTTCCACCAGAAATTCGCCGGTAATATCCAGGAAATCCCGTAATAGGTAGAATCATCCCGAAATACCTCGGAATTCCCAAAGATCCAGGAAATCCCGTAATTGTAGATTCATCCCGAATTTCCTCAGATATTCCCGAAAATATCCAGGAAATACTATAATTAGTGGAGTCTTCTGAATATTTCAGACCATTCCCGAAATATCCAGCAAAATCCCTATTAGTAGAGTTATCCAGAAATACCTGAGAACTTCCCGAAATATCCAGGAAATTCCGTTATTATTGGTGTTATCCCGAATTTCCTCAGAAATTCCCGATAAGATCCAGGAAATACCGTAATTAGTAGAGTGATACAGGAATCCTTCAGAAATTCCCGAAATATCCAGAAAATTCCGTAATTAGTGCAGTCTTTCTGAAATAGTTCAGAAATTCCCGAAATATCCAGGAAATTCCGTAATTAGTAGCGTCATCCCGAAATACCTCAGCAATTCCCGAAGGCCCTGGAAATCCCGTAATTGGTAGAATCATCACGAATTTCCTCAGATATTCCCGAAATATCCAAAAATCCCGTAATTAGTAGCGTCATTCCACAATATCTCAGAAATTCCCGAAATATCCTGGAAATCCCGTAATTAGTAGAGTTATCTAGAAATACCTCAGAAATTACCCAAATATCCAGGAAATCCCTTAATTTGTAGAGTTATCCAAAAATACCACAGAAATTCTCGAATATCCAAGAAAATACCATAATTCGTGGAGTTTTTTTTTAAATACCTCAGCAATTACCGAAAGATCCAGGAAATTCGTAATTGGTAGAATCGTCACGAATTCCTCAGATATTCCCGAAATAATCCAGAAAATCCCGGTAATTAGTGGAGTCTTTCAGAAATATTTCAGAAATTCCCGAAATATCCAGGAAATCCCTTAATTTGTAGAGTTATTCAGAAATACCTCAGAAATTCCCGAAATATCCAGGAAATCCCGTAATTAGTAGCGTCATCCCGAAATAAATCAGAAATTTCCGAAATATCCAGGAAATACCACAATTAGTGGAGACATTTCGAAATACCTCAGAAATTTCCGAAATATCCAGGAAATCCCTTAATTAGTAAAGTTATCCAGAAATACCTCAGAAATTCCCGAAATATCCAGGAAATTCCGTTATTATTGGTGTTATCCAAGAAATACCATAATTAGTGTAGTTTTTTTTTAAATACCTCAGCAATTACCGAAAGATCCAGGAAATCTCGTAATTGGTAGAATCGTCACGAAATTCCTCAGATATTCCCGAAATATCCAGAAAATCCCGTAATTAGTGGAGTCTTTCTGAAATATTTCAGAAATTCCCGAATTATCCAGGAAATCCCTTAATTTGTAGAGTTATCCAGAAATACCTCAGAAATTCCCGAAATATCCAGGAAATCCCGTAATTAGTAGCGTCATCCCGAAATAAATCAGAAATTTCCGAAATATCCAGGAAATACCACAATTAGTGGAGACATTTCGAAATACCTCAGAAATTCCCGAAATATCCAGGAAATCCCTTAATTAGTAGAGTTATCCAGAAATACCTCAGAAATTCCCGAAATATCCAGGAAATTCCGTTATTATTGGTGTTAACCCGAATTACTCAGAAATTTCCGAAATATCCTGGAAATCCCGTAATTAGTAGAGTGATCCAGAAATACCTCAGAAATTCCCGAAATATCCAGGAAATTCCGTAATTAGTGGAGTCTTTCTGAAATATTTCAGAAATTCCCGAAATATCCAGGAAATTCCGTAATTAGTAGCGTCATCCCGAAATACCTCAGAAATTTCCGAAATATCCTGGAAATCCCGTAATTGGTAGAGTCATCACGAATTTCCTCAGATATTCCCGAAATATCCAGGAAATCCCGTAATTAGTGGAGTCTTTCTGAATTATTTCAGAAATTCCCGAAATATCCAGAAATTCCCGTAATTGGTAGCGTCATCCCGAAATACCTCAGGAATTCCCGAAAGATCCAGGAAATCCCGTAATTGGTAGAGTCATCACGAATTTCCTCAGATATTCCCGAAATATCCAGAAAATCCCGTAATTAGTAGCGTCATCCCGAAATACCTCAGAAATTCCCGAAATATCCAGGAAATCCCTTAATTAGTAGAGTTATCCAGAAATACCTCAGAAATTCCCGAAATATCCAGGAAATCCCTTAATTTGTAGAGTTATCCAAAAATACCACAGAAATCCTCGAAATATCCAAGAAATACCATAATTAGTGGAGTTTTTTTTTAAATACCTCAGCAATTACCGAAAGATCCAGGAAATCTCGTAATTGGTAGAATCGTCACGAAATTCCTCAGATATTCCCGAAATATCCAGAAAATCCCGGAATTAGTGGAGTCTTTCAGAAATATTTCAGAAATTCCCGAAATATCCAGGAAATCCCTTAATTTGTAGAGTTATTCAGAAATACCTCAGAAATTCCCGAAATATCCAGGAAATCCCGTAATTAGTAGCGTCATCCCGAAATAAATCAGAAATTTCCGAAATATCCAGGAAATACCACAATTAGTGGAGACATTTCGAAATACCTCAGAAATTTCCGAAATATCCAGGAAATCCCTTAATTAGTAAAGTTATCCAGAAATACCTCAGAAATTCCCGAAATATCCAGGAAATTCCGTTATTATTGGGTTATATCCAAGAAATACCATAATTAGTGTAGTTTTTTTTTAAATACCTCAGCAATTACCGAAAGATCCAGGAAATCTCGTAATTGGTAGAATCGTCACGAAATTCCTCAGATATTCCCGAAATATCCAGAAAATCCCGTAATTAGTGGAGTCTTTCTGAAATATTTCAGAAATTCCCGAATTATCCAGGAAATCCCTTAATTTGTAGAGTTATCCAGAAATACCTCAGAAATTCCCGAAATATCCAGGAAATCCCGTAATTAGTAGCGTCATCCCGAAATAAATCAGAAATTTCCGAAATATCCAGGAAATACCACAATTAGTGGAGACATTTCGAAATACCTCAGAAATTTCCGAAATATCCAGGAAATCCCTTAATTAGTAAAGTTATCCAGAAATACCTCAGAAATTCCCGAAATATCCAGGAAATTCCGTTATTATTGGTGTTACCCCGAATTTACTCAGAAATTTCCGAAATATCCTGGAAATCCCGTAATTAGTAGAGTGATCCAGAAATACCTCAGAAATTCCCGAAATATCCAGGAAATTCCGTAATTAGTGGAGTCTTTCTGAAATATTTCAGAAATTCCCGAAATATCCAGGAAATTCCGTAATTAGTAGTCATCCCGAAATTCTTCAGTAATTCCCGAAATATCCTGAAAATCCCGTAATTGGCAGAATGATCACGAATTTCCTCAGATATTCCCGAAATATCCAAAAATTCCCGTAATTAGTGGAGTCTTTATGAAATATTTGAGAAATTCCCGAAATATCCAGAAATTCCCGTAATTGGTAGCGTCATCTCGAAATACCTCAGGAATTCCCGAAAGATCCAGGAAATCCCGTATTTGGTAGAGTCATCACGAATTTACTCAGAAATTCCCGAAATATCCAGGAAATTCCGTAATTAGTGGAGTCTTTCTGAAATATTTCAGAAATTCCCGAAAGATCCAGGAATTCCCGTAATTGGTAGAGTCATCACGAATTTCCTCAGATATTCCCGAAATATCCAAAAATCCCGTAATTAGTGGAGTCTTTCTGAAATATTTCAGAAATTCCCGAAATATCCAGGAAATCCCGTAATTAGTAGAGTGATCCAGAAATACCTCAGAAATTCCCGAAATATCCAGGAAATCCCGTAATTAGTAGCGTCATCCCGAAATACCTCAGAAATTCCCGAAATATCCAGGAAATCCCGTAATTAGTAGCGTCTTTCTGAAATATTCAGACATTCCCGAAATATCCAGCAAATCCCTTATTTAGTAGAGTTATCCAGAAATACCTCAGAAATTCCCGAAATATCCAGCAAATCCCTTATTTAGTAGAGTTCCGTTATTATTGGTGTTATCCCGAATTTCCTCAGAATTCCCGAAAGATCCAGGAAATCCCCGTAATTAGTAGAGTGATCCAGAAATACCTCAGAAATTCCCGAAATATCCAGGAAATTCCGTAATTAGTAGAGTCTATCTGAAATATTTCAGAAATTCCCGAAATATCCGGGAAATTCCGTAATTAGTAGCGTCATCCCGAAATACCTCAGCAATTCCCGAAAGATCCTGGAAATCCCCGTAATTGGTAGAATCATCACGAATATCCTCAGATACTCCCGAAATATCCAAAAATCCCGTAATTAGTGGAGTCTTTATGAAAAATTTGAGAAATTACCGAAATATCCAGAAATTCCCGTAATTGGTAGCGTCATCTCGAAATACCTCAGGAATTCCCGAAAGATCCAGGAATTCCCGTAATTGGTAGAGTCATCACGAATTTCCTCAGATATTCCCGAAATATCCAAAAATTCCCGTAATTAGTAGCGTCATCCCGAAATACCTCAGAAATTCCCGAAATATCCTGGAAATCCCGTAATTGGTAGACTGATCAAGAAATACCTCAGAAATTCCCGAAATATCCAGGAAATCCCGTAATTAGTAGAGTGATCCAGAAATACCTCAGAAATTCCCGAAATATCCAGGAAATTCCGTAATTAGTGGAGTCTTTCTGAAATATTTCAGAAATTCCCGAAAGATCCAGGAAATCCCGTAATTGGTAGAGTCATCACGAATTTACTCAGATGTTCCCGAAATATCCAGGAAATCCCGTAATTAGTGGAGTCTTTCTGAAATATTTCAGAAATTCCCGAAATATCCAGGAAATCCCGTAATTAGTAGAGTTATCCAGAAATACCTCAGAAATTCCCGAAATATCCAGGAAATCCCGTAATTAGTAGCGTCATCCCGAAATACCTCAGAAATTCCCGAAATATCCAGGAAATCCCGTAATTAGTAGCGTCATCCCGAAATACCTCAGAAATTCCCGAAATATCCAGGAAATCCCGTAATTAGTAGAGTTATCCAGAAATACCTCAGAAATTCCCGAAATATCCAGGAAATTCCGTTATTATTGGTGTTACCCCGAATTTACTCAGAAATTTCCGAAATATCCTGGAAATCCCGTAATTAGTAGAGTGATCCAGAAATACCTCAGAAATTCCCGAAATATCCAGGAAATTCCATAATTAGTGGAGTCTTTCTGAAATATTTCAGAAATTCCCGAAATATCCAGGAAATTCCGTAATTAGTAGCGTCATCCCGAAATACCTCAGGAATTCCCGAAAGATCCAGGAAATCCCGTAATTGGTAGAGTCATCACGAATTTCCTCAGATATTCCCGAAATATCCACGAAATCCCGTAATTAGTGGAGTCTTTATGAAATATTTGAGAAATTCCCGAAATATCCAGGAAATCCCTTAATTTGTAGAGTTATTCAGAAATACCTCAGAAATTCCCGAAATATCCAGGAATCCCGTAATTAGTAGCGTCATCCCGAAATAAATCAGAAATTTCCGAAATTATCCAGGAAAATACCACAATTAGTGGAGACATTTCGAAATACCTCAGAAATTTCCGAAATATCCAGGAAATCCCTTAATTAGTAAAGTTATCCAGAAATACCTCAGAAATTCCCGAAATATCCAGGAAATTCCGTTATTATTGGTGTTATATCCAAGAAATACCATAATTAGTGTAGTTTTTTTTTAAATACCTCAGCAATTACCGAAAGATCCAGGACATCTCGTAATTGGTAGAATCGTCACGAAATTCCTCAGATATTCCGAAATATCCAGAAAATCCCGTAATTAGTGGAGTCTTTCTGAAATATTTCAGAAATTCCCGAATTATCCAGGAAATCCCTTAATTTGTAGAGTTATCCAGAAATACCTCAGAAATTCCCGAAATATCCAGGAAATCCCGTAATTAGTAGCGTCATCCCGAAATAAATCAGAAATTTCCGAAATATCCAGGAAATACCACAATTAGTGGAGACATTTCGAAATACCTCAGAAATTCCCGAAATATCCAGGAAATCCCTTAATTAGTAGAGTTATCCAGAAATACCTCAGAAATTCCCGAAATATCCAGGAAATTCCGTTATTATTGGTGTTACCCCGAATTTACTCAGAAATTTCCGAAATATCCTGGAAATCCCGTAATTAGTAGAGTGATCCAGAAATACCTCAGAAATTCCCGAAATATCCAGGAAATTCCGTAATTAGTGGAGTCTTTCTGAAATATTTCAGAAATTCCCGAAATATCCAGGAAATTCCGTAATTAGTAGCGTCATCCCGAAATACTTTAGCAATTCCCGAAATATCCTGAAAATCCCGTAATTGGCAGAATGATCACGAATTTCCTCAGATATTCCCGAAATATCCAAAAATTCCCGTAATTAGTGGAGTCTTTATGAAATATTTGAGAAATTCCCGAAATATCCAGAAATTCCCGTAATTGGTAGCGTCATCTCGAAATACCTCAGGAATTCCCGAAAGATCCAGGAAATCCCGTATTTGGTAGAGTCATCACGAATTTACTCAGATGTTCCCGAAATATCCAGGAAATCCCGTAATTAGTAGCGTCATCCCGAAATACCTCAGAAATTCCCGAAAGATCCAGGAATTCCCGTAATTGGTAGAGTCATCACGAATTTCCTCATATATTCGCGAAATATCCAGAAAATTCCGTCATTAGTGGGGTCTTTCTGAAATATTTCAGAAATTCCCGAAATATCCAAGAAATCCCGTAATTAGTAGTCATCCCGAATTTTTCCAGAAATTCCCGAAATATCCAGAAATTCCCGTAATTAGTAGCGTCATCCCGAAATACCTCAGGAATTCCCGAAAGATTGAGAAAATTCCGTAATTGGTAGAGTCATCACGAATTTCCTCAGATATTCCCGAAATATCCAGGATATCCCGTAATTAGTGGAGTCTTTCTGAAATATTTCAGAAATTCCCGAAATATCCAGGAAACCCCGTAATTAGTGGACTCATCCCGAATTTCCTCCGAAATTCCCGAAAGATCTAGGAACTGTTTGTCATAATTCCAGGGACCCATAAAGTCTAAAAAAGATTTTGTTTATTTATATAATTATTTACAGTAAAATGGGAATTCACAGAAAAATGCTTATTTTAGATACATTTCTAAATATAATTTGTTATTAATATTACAAATAATATATATTTATTATAATTTTTGAATACATACAGTTTATACCTGGCACCACGACAATTAATTGTTGACAACAAAATTAATTATCGGTTGTGCAATTGTAATAATTAATGGTAAAATGTATGTAAAAAAGTTGTACGTACGTACGCGGACTACTGAAACTTCCAAGCCAAAAAACTAATAAAAAACGACTCTTTAAAAAATTTGTAATTATGTAAATTTATCCTCGTATCAATGCGATCACAATGGACTCATAAATAATGACATTCACTAAATATTTTTTACAGTATAAGGGGTTTTTTACTTAAAAATTCACAATTTCACTTATAAAATTTTAATATTATGTAGATTTTTATCGGTCTTTCAGTCAATAACAAATTAAATATATGCGGGCAGTCAGATTGCTCCTACTTATAATCACCCCCGAAGAATCTATAAAAATAAAAATAAAAATAAAAAATAAAAAATTAAAAACTCTAACTGAAAATAAAACAAATTATTAATAAAGGAATCTGACTGCCCCCCTGCACCAAAAATCTACTCACCCCAAACATGTTGTCCGACGTTTCGAGCTCGCTGCTGTTCCTCATCAGGGACTGAAATGAAAAACTATTCCACACCGATATTTATACCCTCAAAAAAGGCCTCCCCACTCCAAGGACCCACACTCAAATAAATTCACGCCAATAAACTAAGTTAAGTTAAGATAGGATGATAAATCTTATTTAATTTACTTCACTCTAACATTAAATTAACATTCTTATCATTTTTAAATATATGAATATTCTCAAGACTTTCTCTTTTAAATTTATTCATAATATTTTATTCTAAAATTTCTACATTATTAAAATCAAATGAATGAACAAAATCTAAACAATGCTGTTTCAAACCCGATGCGACAGATACACTCCTCAAACTATATTTATGTTCATAAATTCTCTTTTTCAAATGTCTACCAGTTTGACCAATGTAACACTTATCACAATCAATACTATTTATTTTATAAACAACTCCAGATTTATCATCCTTTCTATCTCTATCCTTACAATTATTAAACAAAAAACTTAAATTATTAATATTTCTAAAGAAAACTTGAATATCTAGTTTTTTAAATTCTTTTCTTATTCTTTCAGATGAACCTCTAACATACGGTATAACAACAAATGCATAATTTTTAAAATCAACTCTAAATTTTAATTTACTATTATAAATTTGATTCATTTAAGACCAAGTAAGACCGATAAAAATATTAATTAATTTAGTTATAATACAGTTGACATAAGTAATATTTTATTAAAGCTATAATATACTTAATTAAAATAAATGTTAGTTCTGTGACAATGTGCTTTGCACATGTCAAGTAAGGAGCTATCAAACCCTTAACGAACACCTACCTACCCGCACTAAATAAGCCCTACCTTCCCTCATAGACTAAAACCCTATCCCAAGCACAGCACACATAAGCAGCCGAAGCACTAGGGTGGTCCGGGCGTTGAAGGCCCTGGGTGAGGTCGGTCAGCATCAGATGGGCTCCTCAGGGTCTGACACTGCAGGCAGGATGCATCAAGGGAGGCGATAACCAGGAAGCCTCCAGGACCCTCTTTAGCTCCACTGGACAGCAGACTACGCGAAGTGGCACCATCCACGAGGAAGGCTGTGGAACCTCCAACGCCAACCAATATACAGCTGTAAACAAGTAACATAATGAGTACAGATACGCATTAAGAGGGTAAGGAACGAGGAAGAGGATACACAGCTATATGCAGAAGACAAAGATAAAGGAAATACATGTACAGCTGTATGTAAACACAACAGCTGCACAAGGAACAGTATAAAGCAGAATGAGGTTAGGTTGCTACACATAAATAACGTGTATAACAAACCTCTTTAAACAGTATATAAATGAATACGCATACTTGCGTAATCCCCACGACAAAGTATTTACTTGAAGCTGTAGACGGAGCGGTTATCAGTAACCAAGGTTGACGTCGTCGAGGAGAGATTCAGCTCCGAGCAGCGATGCGTCGGTGGGTGAGTTTTGTACCTGAAACTCACACCGTATAATTTAGTTGAAGAACGCAAGAAGGAACAAGGTAATAGTTACCTGGGAGGAAGTATACTGCATCTCCGAGACTTGAACAGCATCAGGTCAACATACGCTTACAGCATGATCACCGCTACAGCCTGAACACCGCGGTACTCGACTCGCTCGCTCGATGCGAGATTGATGTACCGCGTACAAGTACAGACTCCGCAGGCGCGCGGCACGATCGCCGCTTTCGAGCCCGCCGAGAGCCAGAGCTCTACGGTCCGCCGTCTGGTCGAGTTGCCATTTTTTTCGAGAGAAACCGAAAGTATCCCGTGCCTCTTAACCATTTATTTGCTCCGCCTCATCTCATGAATTCTTTTTTTTTAAACAAAATAATGATAATAATGAGAATATAAAAATAAAGCCGTGCAAAATAAAAAATAAATGCAACCTTTCAGCCAATCAAGAACAAGCAGCGAAAGAAAAAAAAGTGTATGTATATAAGATATTGATGCATGTAAATTAAATTTAATATATTATCAATTATCGAGGCGGAGTGCACGACGACGACGTTGTACGCACGGAAGGACGTCCAGCAAATCTTCATGAGCAGATGAGCATGGTCTCCTTGTGTGAGTTGGGTTGCGAAAAATAATAAATAAAACAAAAAGGAATAATTAATATTTAACGAAACTAAAATTTTATAGATTATGAACTTTGAACTGAAAATAAAGGAGAATGCAGGGATAAAATATCAAAAAAATGTCCAATTTTATTTTTTTGTGGCCAATGGCTTCTTTTTGTTTATTAAAAAAAACACAATTTGTTTATATATAAACGTGAAGGGTTCCCAAGTAAAAAAATAATATACAATCTGTATACGAATTTTATACTATTTATTTTATACAAAATGTATACAAAATTGAACTTATAAAATGTGTATAAAATCTGTATAAGCGATTTATACAATTTTTAAACTACTTAAATATTAGATTATACAAACACATGTAAGTGGGTACAAACATGAGTACAAAATGTATGCAAAATATAATTTAGCGTTTGGAAACTGCAGCTGTTAACGATAAAAAATTTAGCCGGCACGATCGAGAGGTTACGGACACCAGAACCATCGAGGATGAGGATTTAAATATTAGATTATATATACAAACACATGTAAGTGGGTACAAACTTGAGTACAAAATGTATGCAAAATATAATTTAACGTTTGGAAACAGCAGCTGTTAACGATAAAAAATTTAGCCGGCACGACTGAGAGGTTACGGACACCAGAACCATCGAGGATGAGGAGATCAGCGCGACGAAGAATTGCTTGCTGCCACTGTTACCGACGATCTTGGTAATACGTCTGAACACCATTTCCTTTTCATCAAAGTTGTTACATGCTGCGGATTCTTCAACATCGACTTGGACATCGTGAATGTTAGGCAGGCCCTAACATGTTTTGTTCTTTGGTTGTCAAGTCAATGCTCAATATTCTTTTGATGAAAAAGTTGAAAATCGACTTGACAACCTAAAAGCAAAACATTCGGGCAGACTCGGTCTAACCTCCATGATGTTCAAATCGATGTTGAAGGGTCCGCAGCATGTAACAACTTTGATGAAAATGAAATAACGTTCGGACGTATTATCAAGATCGTCGGTAACAGTGGCAGCAAGCGATTTTTCGTCGCGCTGATCTCCCCGATAAGACCAAAGAAATAAATAATATTTTTTAAAGAATTCTTTTTAAATTCTATTTTTTCAAAGAATTTAAAAAGAATTCTTTACAATAACTTATAAATATAACGAATGTCCGGTATATTGTAATGCTTTAAGTATTAATAAAGAATTCTTTAAATTCGAATGAAATTTTACGAATGGTATATCCCATGAAAGAAATATTAAAGAAGTGACAAAGAAATCTTTTATTACTAAAAAAAACTAATTAAATATTTAAAAAGTATTCTTTTATACTTCTACAATTCATTCCTCATAAAAACAACCCAAAGATTCTCAAAGAACTCTTTTTCAATTCTTTTTTGAGTTTTCTTTATGGGGATTGTAACGTCGTTTTTAAAAAGAATTCTTTTTGATTTCTTTCATAAATCCCTCTTTAAATTTTGAAGAATGAAATTTCACTCGAATGGAGTGATAATTCACTCTTTGACTAGTCAAAAGTGCAGCAGTCGTCTTCAAGTTAAAAATCACTTTTCGTATGATTTATTCACTCTTCAAAGAGTGAAAAAACCCATAAATTTATTTTGTAGCGGATTGCCGGGTCACATTTTTCTATTTTATTTAGCATTTTAATCATTTTAATTTATTAAATATATATTTTCTGAAATTAAATAGAATATACATTAAATAACGAAAAAAATCTGCACCGGACGTCGGGATTCGAACCTGGGACCCTCCGCGTCAAAGTCGGAAACCTTACCGCTTGCGCCATCAACACGTTTTTATATTTTACTTTGAATTGTCCTTATTTGTTACACCCCGATTGAATAATTCCGGAACTTTATTAATATTTATTGCATTATTCCATTAATACCAATAAACTAATGATTTAGTCGGTTTGTAAGTAAAGCACATTCCTGTCGATTCAAATTTTTCAAATACGTTAATTAGTTGTATAAAAGTAGAATAATAAGCAACTTAAACTATAGTTAAGAATCAAGTATCACCTCGAAAAATTCCATAAAGTTTACTATACTGCAAAGTAATTTTAGATAGAATGCTATAACCATTTATTGAAAGTCACATATTAATAATTGGTGCAAGTGTGCATAAGTAATTTATTAGAATATTTCACTATAAAGTGACATAATGAATTTATTACATAACAATCGATAAACGAATTATTTAAATATATACAATAATATATAACCTATAAAGACAAAAGAAAGAATTGAAAACGAACTCTTTTTCAATATTTTTATGGCATTTATATGGCGTACTTTAATTAGAAGAATAACTTTTTTTTAATTCAAAAAGACTACTTTATAAATACTTATAACTATTTATAAAGAATGCTTTATAAATATTTATAACAATTTAAAAAGAATACTTTTTAATTACTTATTACTTAAATACTTTAACCAATAATTTTTATATATTATTCAAATTTTGGATCATAAAGAATACTTTACAGATATACTTATTTAATACTTATATAGAATTACCGACACGGTGGCGGAGTGGCGGAGACGCACCTCGGCCGGTCACGGAAGTTAAGCAGCACTGAGTGCGGTTCGCACTTGGATGGGTTTGGCTTTCGTGGCGGGTTAGGTGTTTTTTCACACTTCAAAACGTGAGCGGGAGGTGTGAAACATTCGGTTTCGGTGTCAAGGCCTACGCAATGTGACTTTGACACCCAAAAAGAATGTTTCGAATACACCGGCCATCTCGGATGAGGTTTTCCCTGCTTCACAGGTTTCCCTCATCCACGGGCATAACCCCGGGCGAATGCGAGATGGTGGGGTTTCTAAAGCAGGGATAAAGCACCCACACATAGGTGGTAGGTGAACACCGTTAAAGTCCCCAGGGGGACAAACGGTAGGAAGTGCCAGGAAAAAGAGAGCACAAATCAAGAATAAAAAACAAAAAAAAAAAAAAATACTTATATAGAATTATTTATCGCGGACCGTTAATTCTTAAAGAATTCTTTTTTTCAAAAGTGCGCGTATCGCGATTATTATATCTATGTATGATAGTCTAAATATTTAAATTAATTTATATTTGAAAACAATTTTTTTTGAGAGTATTTTTTTGTTTAACTGTACTAACAAAAAGGAATAATTACAACAAATGAATATTGCACTATGTATTGCATCATGTATTTTATATATATATAAAAAATGTTTCTCATACGGATTATGCACGTTATGTAAATAGTTATTAATGACTGTTTGACAATATATATATCATCTTCTATCATATTATCATGGACGAGCCACTTTGGGCTTAATATTTTATATTTTTATTTTCTTCAGTGCTATTATACGAATATAAAAATTAAAAATTAGAGTAAAATATTTTGTATTTCAAAACTTATATATTAATTATAAATAATTTATTAATATTAACTTATATATTAATTATATTTATAGCAAGTTGATATAAGAATCATAATCTTTTATTCACATTTATCAAATATTAACTTTTCCATCATTTCAGATATATTTATTGTATTAATCGCATATACAAAATACTTAGTATAAATTATTTTTAGTACAAATAAATTTAACAAGTTGAAAAAACAAATAAATATAAATCGTTCTTATACCTAGTAAACATTACCGAGAAAATATGAACATTTTTTACCAAAAGAATTGCTTGAGACTTTACTTTAATCAAAATACTTTCCTTTATCAAAGTTATCTTATGAGTTTATTAACAATATCATACGTTTTTGCTTTGCATTATCATTATTATTGAAACTTGGCTGCAAGTTGTTTCGTGGCCATATATATGTAAAATAATCTTAGAATTTATAGCTGATGTAATTAAAATTGAATTATGTAGGAACAATATTAATAATTTTAAATTTATATGCTATAATAATAAATATACAAAGTGTCACAATGAAAAAATAAATAATCTGTAATATATACATACCAAAGCATAGTAGATATGCGCACAATACTATTTGTATCTTCATTGAATAGTAATTGAAGATTTCGTTTATTAAACGTTTTTGTAACTCGATAATAGTACATTTGATAATAATTATTTTCAATTTCTTTGAATGTGTTAATAAGAACATATATGAAACAAAAAGTTTTAAAGGAATATATTTTCAGACTAAATACCACGTATGGTTCAATGCGTTTCAAGTCCCTCACTGCGCAGAATCCGCTTTCTCGGAAACACCTTATATCAAATGTTCAATAATATTATACATTTCATTTCAATAAAAACCTCAAAATAATATTTTAAAACTTTTATCACCTATATTTGCTAAATTTATTGTACGTTATATAAATTCAGTATAATACGTGCAGTTATTAAGTATTATTGCTATTATTTATAATTGATTAATAAATCGTTTGAATTGAAACTAGATAATTTTTTCTAAACCTTTAGTTTATAAAAATCAGATAATTTTTTATTTCTTTCTCTAAAATACGCCATATTAACACCAAAAATACTTCTAAATTATATCACAAAACTAATGGGGAAACATGCATATAAATTTAAATTTAAAAGATCTTTATTATTAATTACAGTTATTTCAAGTTTTTATTTGAAAAGTATCTATTACAATTTCATTAACTTTTTGTACAATAATAAAATGTTTTAAAATTATATAGAGTTATAAAGTCAAACTGATTATTCAGAAGTTTAAAAATCGCAATAAAAATTGTAATTAAAGTTTTCTTATATTCATAAACTTTTGGTAAGCTTTTATATAAACAATTGCAAACTTTGAATAATTTTTAATAATTATTATTATAATTTTAAGATGTTTAGTAAGCTTTAAAAACTTTTAAAATTGCTATATTTTTTGTTAAAAGATCGAAATCAGTACTGCAATTGAACTTTTTAGATTTTTTTTGATACAGTGGATGTAATTGCGATTAGAAAAAAACAAACAGTACAAAATGCAAAATTTTATAAATTTTACAACGTAAAATGTAATTTTTGATACGCAATGTTCATTTTTTAAATCACAATTACATCCTCTGTATCAAAAAATATTATTTAATGCATATGTGACGTGAATTTTGATTTACAAATCGTGCGAGCATCAGCCTCGTTTTTCTCAGGCAATAAATCTCTTGCTTTAGAATAAAAGATTTTATTTGCTCTTTATTTAAATTTTACGTTGCGAAATATTATATAATGTTATATATTATAAATATTATATAATGCAAATGAAATTGTTATGAATAAATGTGAATAAATTTTAGCAGATATGTTTATTTATTTTCTTTTTTCATTCTTTATTTAATTAAGATTTTATTTGAGTTTCTTATTATTTACAAGTTTATTCATTTAATCTATAATTTATAGATACATATTTGTTACACAACTTTGTCGTGGCAAAAAGATATTTCTTAGATTAACTGGTTACAATTTCTTAAACCGAAGGTTGCTGGGTTTTAATAACACCGGGCGTTCTTTTTAAGCGGGGACCGGAATATTATCACGCGGGTGATTCCTGCAGCGGGTTCCTGTAGATCCTTTCTTGGTTCACTATCGTCGGGGGCCCTAGACGGAGATCGCTGCCGGTGTCTCTGTAGTTAATATTCGTTATTCCGCAAGATCTAGCGCTTCAAATACAGACGTCTAGTTTTTGCTTGCAAATTCCGTTTGGTACTCAAACACTTCACCAAGGTTTGCACACTCGGGTTACTGCCGGGTTCTGCAGGCCCGAAGTCGGCACGGTGGAAAAGTCAAAATCTGAGGAGTGTCGTCGTTGTGTGCATTTAAATAAACTTTACCTGTAAACTCTTTGGTAGAGATCTGGTTGACCTGACCAATTAGCGATGGGCACGTATTAAGTGTTACATTAGGACGTAGCAATAATGATGTTTCAGCATTATTGTGATTTCGATCACTGACATCGTTTGCGTGATATTAATTGTCAACATGGTATTAATACTGAAACATATAGATGTTTTAATATATGTAAGATTATATTATGTATATGTACTGAGAGCTGCATTGATATAAGAATTGAAAGAATTGAAAGTACCAACATAGGATAATTCTGTAATTGAGTCATTGATGTAATTAATGAAACAAATTTTGTGTAAGTAAATAATTGTGGTTCTGTCTTAAGTCTAACTATAAACTGAAATATATATAGTCCCACATATAGCATAAACAAATATTTAGTCGCTTCGAGAAGAAACTTTCTATTACATGTGGCAGTCCAGTTGTAATCTAAACTATATAGTATATATTTAGATTTACATAATTATATTTAAGGAATAAATCGATGATCCTTTATTCTAGGCAAGTTTAATTGTGACTTGTCAAGAAGAGAAAAAAATACATTGTACATATTATCTAATGGATATATGGTATGGTGGCGTAATTCACTGTTAACCGTAGTTGTATTTTTCTTTGAATAAATGATTATTAGATATGTCATAATACACAAATTTGTTTGTAAATTAAATACAATGTAACTAGGAAATGTTTCATTTTACTGTTTTGTAAGAAATAACCATTTTTTTAACGCATAAATGAAATGATAATTAAATATTTTTATTTTATTTTTCTTTTTTATTAATTTATTAAAATTATACACTGATGTATTAATAAAAACACCTTCTACAAAAATGTCAACATTTGCAAGTATGGTTTCCAATCACATTTTGAAAAATGTTATCTCATAAAAAAATCTTTAATTATTACTTCCATCCTATTTCTACTTATATTTTGCTTAAACTCCATAAAAAGTTTCTGCAATAGAAAGTACTGAAATCAAATATCGACAAGTAATTTTAATATTTTTTTTGCTTAACTCTATAAAAAGTTTTAATTAATTTCCACAAAACTGATAAAAAGGAAACTTCTTTTTTTTAATTTTCTTTAAATAAACAATGCCTATCCTTCCCGTGCTTTACATCAGTAGATAAACAATTTTATAGAATAATAACCTTTTTTATACGTAACTTATATCCCATAATAGTTTTCTGCAATTGAAAGTACTGAAATCAAAAACACCTTCCAAGAAGGTGTCAAAACCCGCAAGTATTGTTATTCTAATCAAACTTTGAAAATTGTTATCTGATAAATAAATTCTACAATTGAAGCTGACATTGTTATCTGATAAATAAATAATTTTAATTCTAACTCCCTTATTTTATCTATTTCTTTGAATTTTAATTAAACATTTTTTTTAATATTACAAAAATTACAAACAAAAAGTTTCTGCAATTGAAAGAACTGAAATCAAACTGCAATCGCCAAGTATTTTGAATCGTATCATAAATATATATTTTAAATAAACATTTATATATGTGTGTATATATATATATATATTACTTAAACTTCGTAAAAAGTTTCTGCAATTGAAAGCACTGAAATCAAACTGTAATCGACAAGTATTTTGAATCATGCAAAAATGTCTACAAATCTGAATACAGATTTTTTTTATTAAAAGTATCTTATACTTTTACTTTTCATTTCTGGCCCTGCCATGTCTTACAGTAATAAATAAATAATATTCTAATGATGTTAATTTGTGCAAAATTAATAAAATGGACATTTCTTCTTTTTTATTTTTTTAAATAAAATAATACTTGCACCACCGTTGGTTAATAGGTGTTACCTTTTCATATAGGTGTTAATTCTGACTATATTAACTGATGTTACATTTTATGAATCATTACATACATCTTAGCTATTATCTTATTTTAAAATTTAAAGGGCCTAATATATTATGCAATGCGACTTGTGGCATATTATTAAATAGTGTAAAGACCCACGCGAGGAAACAAGACTGTATACTATAAACCAATAATTTATTATTAATAAAATAATTTGTGGTGCAAGTATTATTTTATTTAAAAGAATAAAACAGAAGAAATGTCCATTTTATTAGTTTTGCAGAAATAAATTTTGCACAAATTAACATCATTAGAATATTATTTATTTATTACTGTAAAACATGGCAGAGCGAGAAATGAAAAGTAAAAGTATAAGATACTTTTAATAAAAAAAATCTGTATTCAGATTGGTTGACATTTTTGCATGATTCAAAATACTTGTCGATTACAGTTTGATTTCAGTGCTTTCAATTGCAGAAATTTTTTATATGTAATTTTTGTAATATTAAAAAAAATGTTTAATTAAAATTCAAAGAAATAGATAAAATAAGGGAGTTAGAATTAAAATTATTTATTTATCAGATAACAATGTCAGCTTCAATTGCAGAATTTATTTATCAGATAACAATTTTCAAAGTTTGATTAGAATAACAATACTTGCGGGTTTTGACACCTACTTGGAAGGTGTTTTTGATTTCAGTACTTTCAATTGCAGAAAACTATTATGGAATATAAGTTACGTATAAAAAAGGTTATTATTCTATAAAATTGTTTATCTACTGATGTAAAGCACGGGAAGGATAGGCATTGTTTATTTAAAGAAAATTAAAAAAAAGAAGTTTCCTTTTATCAGTTTTGTGGAAATTAATTAAAGCTTTTTATAGAGTTTAAGCAAAATATATAAAAGTTTAATTAAAAAAAATTCAGTGTATGGTAGGGTAAAAAATACTTGTCGATTATTCCGCTATGATTTCAGATATTGGAGAAACTTTTTGGAGTTTAAGCAAAAAAAATATATAAATATTCAATTAAAATTACTTGTCGATATTTGATTTCAGTACTTTCTATTGCAGAAACTTTTTATGGAGTTTAAGCAAAATATAAGTAGAAATAGGATGGGAGTAATAATTAAAGATTTTTTTATGAGATAACATTTTTCAAAGTGTGATTGGAAACCATACTTGCAAATGTTGACATTTTTGTAGAAGGTGTTTTTATTAATAGATCAGTGTATAATTTTAATAAATTAATAAAAAAGAAAAATAAAATAAAAATATTTAATTATCATTTCATTTATGCGTTAAAAAAATGGTTATTTCTTACAAAACAGTAAAATGAAACATTTCCTAGTTGCATATTGTATTATTTATTTCTATATTTATCATTGAATCCGGCAATACTCTTTCAATGTATAGTTGATTATAATAAGTTCATTGTACTACATATTAATTAGTATTAATAAAAAATTTCAATTAAACACAATATAATACACAGTATATTTAACAATTCTGTCCCTAGTGGAATTAACAAAAATTTTGTAGCCATTTACTGAGTAGCGTTCTCATGTCAATCTATAAACTAACTGTGTAGTGGAATATTGATACTGCAATAATATATTGTAACAGTGACAACATTATAATTGTAAATATTTTTAAACAATTATGGTGATATATTAAATATTTCTAATTAGTAAATTTGATTGAGCGAATTTTAGTAAAAAACTCAGTCAATTGTCAATAAATCAACTAGACCCATTGTACTAAAAAAGTTGGTTGATTTAAGTATGCATTTTTAAGTAATTTACTCATAGTATAGTGAAATCAATAAAATAATCAAGTTGTTTTAGTTATATTATACTCCACTATATTTTTTGTAAAAATTGCTATGCAGTTTTTTTAAACACTGCGTAAAAATTGAAAAATGAAAAATGAACTAGTCAATATTCAACTTGAAAAAAGCGTAAGTGCGCCACAATTGATTTTCTTATCCAAAAGTCTAAAAGAAAGCTTAGAGCAATACCTTTCAAATGTCTGTAGCATTTTATTCAATTCTGTAAAAAAGTTATGATAATTTAAATTTGTATATATATATATATATATATATATATATATATATATATATAAATAATATATCTACAATATAATTGATTATCTTAACCATTGACATATTGAAAAATAAAAATTGGCTGTATACTGCACAGTAAACTTTAAGTTTTCAAAGTTTACAAGTGTACCTATAGTATTTATTACTTGAACTTTTTTCTAAGTATGTATAGAAGCAGTATTTGTATTCTGTGCTTTGTAATAGTATTAAAAATTAATAAAATGGACATTTCTTCTTTTTTATTTTTTTAAATAAAATAATACTTGCACCACCGTTGGTTAATAGGTGTTACCTTTTCATATAGGTGTTAATTCTGACTATATTAACTGATGTTACATTTTATGAATCATTACATACATCTTAGCTATTATCTTATTTTAAAATTTAAAGGGCCTAATATATTATGCAATGCGACTTGTGGCATATTATTAAATAGTGTAAAGACCCACGCGAGGAAACAAGACTGTATACTATAAACCAATAATTTATTATTAATAAAATAATTTGTGGTGCAAGTATTATTTTATTTAAAAGAATAAAACAGAAGAAATGTCCATTTTATTAGTTTTGCAGAAATAAATTTTGCACAAATTAACATCATTAGAATATTATTTATTTATTACTGTAAAACATGGCAGAGCGAGAAATGAAAAGTAAAAGTATAAGATACTTTTAATAAAAAAAATCTGTATTCAGATTGGTTGACATTTTTGCATGATTCAAAATACTTGTCGATTACAGTTTGATTTCAGTGCTTTCAATTGCAGAAATTTTTTATATGTAATTTTTGTAATATTAAAAAAAATGTTTAATTAAAATTCAAAGAAATAGATAAAATAAGGGAGTTAGAATTAAAATTATTTATTTATCAGATAACAATGTCAGCTTCAATTGCAGAATTTATTTATCAGATAACAATTTTCAAAGTTTGATTAGAATAACAATACTTGCGGGTTTTGACACCTACTTGGAAGGTGTTTTTGATTTCAGTACTTTCAATTGCAGAAAACTATTATGGAATATAAGTTACGTATAAAAAAGGTTATTATTCTATAAATTGTTTATCTACTGATGTAAAGCACGGGAAGGATAGGCATTGTTTATTTAAAGAAAATTAAAAAAAAGAAGTTTCCTTTTTATCAGTTTTGTGGAAATTAATTAAAGCTTTTTATAGAGTTTAAGCAAAATATATAAAAGTTTAATTAAAAAAAATTCAGTGTATGGTAGGGTAAAAAATACTTGTCGATTATTCCGCTATGATTTCAGATATTGGAGAAACTTTTTGGAGTTTAAGCAAAAAAAATATATAAATATTCAATTAAAATTACTTGTCGATATTTGATTTCAGTACTTTCTATTGCAGAAACTTTTTATGGAGTTTAAGCAAAATATAAGTAGAAATAGGATGGGAGTAATAATTAAAGATTTTTTTATGAGATAACATTTTTCAAAGTGTGATTGGAAACCATACTTGCAAATGTTGACATTTTTGTAGAAGGTGTTTTTATTAATAGATCAGTGTATAATTTTAATAAATTAATAAAAAAGAAAATAAAATAAAATATTTAATTATCATTTCATTTATGCGTTAAAAAAATGGTTATTTCTTACAAAACAGTAAAATGAAACATTTCCTAGTTGCATATTGTATTATTTATTTCTATATTTATCATTGAATCCGGCAATACTCTTTCAATGTATAGTTGATTATAATAAGTTCATTGTACTACATATTAATTAGTATTAATAAAAAATTTCAATTAAACACAATATAATACACAGTATATTTAACAATTCTGTCCCTAGTGGAATTAACAAAAATTTTGTAGCCATTTACTGAGTAGCGTTCTCATGTCAATCTATAAACTAACTGTGTAGTGGAATATTGATACTGCAATAATATATTGTAACAGTGACAACATTATAATTGTAAATATTTTTAAACAATTATGGTGATATATTAAATATTTCTAATTAGTAAATTTGATTGAGCGAATTTTAGTAAAAAACTCAGTCAATTGTCAATAAATCAACTAGACCCATTGTACTAAAAAAGTTGGTTGATTTAAGTATGCATTTTTAAGTAATTTACTCATAGTATAGTGAAATCAATAAAATAATCAAGTTGTTTTAGTTATATTATACTCCACTATATTTTTTTGTAAAAATTGCTATGCAGTTTTTTTTAAACACTGCGTAAAAATTGAAAAATGAAAATGAACTAGTCAATATTCAACTTGAAAAAAGCGTAAGTGCGCCACAATTGATTTTCTTATCCAAAAGTCTAAAAGAAAGCTTAGAGCAATACCTTTCAAATGGTCTGTAGCATTTTTATTCAATTCTGTAAAAAGTTATGATAATTTAAATTTGTATATATATATATATATATATATATATATATATATAATATATAATACAATATAATATAGATTATCTTAACCATTGACATATTGAAAAATAAAAATTGCTGTATACTGCATAGTAAACTTTAAAGTTTTCAAAGTTTACAAAGTGGTACCTATAGTATTTATTACTTGAACTTTTTTCTAAGTATGTATAGAAGCAGTATTTGTATTCTGTGCTTTGTAATAGTTATTATCAATCTGTAATTACCAACTTGCGTTAAGAAATTAATCTTATTAACTTATTATTTCCAATCTCTAGTTTACAAATAGTAAATAGTGTAATTACCAAAAATTCATCATATTTTAAATACATGTTATTTAGAATACATATATGAATAAACGAATGAACATTATAAATAGTTAACAAATTCCATGTTTTCCAATTTCGTCACACATTTTTTAGACGCATTTAAATTACAGTTTTATTTATATAATATGCAATATGTACTAGTAACCATGAAATTTTTGTAACATAAAGATTTCTTATAATCATAGATGTAAAAAGCAGAAGCATCGCACTATATTCCTTTAAATAAGATAAAATTTTTCGTACGTTTCGTGTATCAGTGCAAATATACAAAAATCATAAATTTAATTCTTATCATCTACTTGTAGGTTAGATATTACATTCATTACAGAATTAAAAATTCTTTATTATAAATTTAATAATTTATTATGTAATATAATTCAACGAAATATTCAGATTTTTTTTAAATTGTCGTTTATTATAAATTTTATTATATACTTCCAAAAATTAGAATATATACTTTATGAAATTATTAACACCACATGTTATTTAATTTATTAGAATTTATTAATATAGAAAACGTTAATTAATGTAGTTGATGATTTATAATTAAGCGCAAATTTGTATAAATAATATTACTCATTTCTATTATATTCTGTATTGATAATTAAAATATTTCACATAATTAACAAGTAACTTATTTATATATGATATATTTTTTGAAACCGTAATAGTATGATAAACCAATCACCATGTTTTTGGTATAAATATTTTGTGAGTAATAATTATGTTCAGTCAATATAAACGCAATGATAAGCAAGTAATTCCTGAATCATTAATTTACGTAAAAAGAAAAATACGGGTTTGCAAGATAAGAGAGGTAAATCGAAAAGTTAAACAAGGTATTCGCTCATAATTTGTAATCACTTTATATTCAATTCTTAATTCTCAAAATGTCTGCTATCGAACACGAAGTGAATAGTAAGAAGGTTTTTTGGTACTCAATATGTCGCGTGTGGTACATGTGAGTAATTACTGTAAATATATTTATGTTTTTCTTAAAAATAAAAATATATTCTTCCCAGTTCAACCTATACAATACAAATACTTTAATAAATGAATAAAAAAAAATGAATAAATTTTAATGGAATTTGGCAACATAATGTTGTAGTCTGCAAAAGTTCATAACTTGAAAAATTTTTAAAATTACGGCAGAATATTTCATAAAATAATAATAATGAAACTTTTTAAAATGGAAAACATAAAAAGCAGGAATATTAAAGAAACAGTAACAAAATATGACAAATGTAATAAAACATAGAAAATGGTAATATTCTATCGTAAAACACTTTCTGCGAAGGTGTAAAAATTCGAAAGTATGGTGTAATTTCAATCACACTTTTCCAATTATTTACTTCTGAGAACAATAATTTAATACATTTTTTTGAGTCTTAAAAAGTTTTCGCAATAAAAAGTACTGAAATCAAATTAGAGTCGACAAGTATTTCTGTTGATAAATGACACATTTTTCAGAAAGATATATACTACACATAATTTATTTTATAATTTAACCAGCTGTCATGTCATATAGCAATAAATTAAACAATAGTATTTATAATAATATTTATTTGTGTAAAATTAATTTCTCCAAATCTAATAAAACAGAAATGTCTCCCTTTTATTGGTTTTGAATAAAATAATATTGCACCACCGTTAGATTATGTGTTTCGGCAGTTCATTCTGATTTACTACAATTATATGTACGATTTTTAATTGTGCATATCTATTCATATCATATACAATAATAAATAAGTTTTGGCACTTGATGTAATTGCAACAGAAATAAATATTAATATGAACCGCATGAACGATGTGCAGATCTTATATGAGAAACATTAAAACCTATTTAATATACACTCCGCATCAAAATTATCGCAATAAGATTTTTCACAGAAAATTGCCATTTTTTAAATACTTGTATGCCATTTTAAAGATCTTTCTATGTTAGTAGTATGTGGAGGACTATAGGAAAAAATGGCGGCCAAGATGGCGGCGGTGGGGGAAAGTAGGAAAACTCGGGTAAAGTCGGGAATTTTGGCGGATGGTCATGTGTCTGCGTGACATGAGTCATAGTGTTGGAGGTGGGGAGCGGGGGATCGCGTAGTGGGGGGTATGTATATTTTCTCATATACAGGGCATTGTAGGAGTCTTGATGGAGGGGATGGATGACACTTGTCTGCCGTATTGGGAGCAAAACTCTCGTGACGTATTATGAATGGGTATGCGTGGGCCCACGCGGGGGATTCGTCATCGTAAGCATAGGGGGTTACGCTGCGAGTTCGGAGACTCAGCTGTTACTTTATGTTTCCAAAGGATGCACAGGTATAGGTACAAGGAGAGGGTAAGAGGGAGAGAGAGAGAAAGAGAGATGTGCGCGTATAATAGATTATACGTATTATATTTTAACTGAATGTTCATAATCTTTAATCTTTAATTATATTAAAATTTTGTTTCCGTCCGTCGGTCCGTCCGTCCGTCTGTCCGACCGTCTGTCCGTCTGTCCGTCTGTCAGTCTGTCTGTCTGTCTGTCTGTCTGTCCGTCCGAGAGCGAGAGAGCGAGAGAGAGAGTGAGAGAGAGAGCGAACGAGAAGAGAGAGAACGAGAGAGCGAGAGAGACGAGAGAGCGAGAGAGATTTGATTTGATTTGATTTGATTTATTTATTGGGTATTGAGGGGTAAGACCCCGTATACACTTTAGAAAATGACTGCGCACATTAATAATAATAATAATAAAACCATAAAACAATAAAAATAAAAATAAGAATATAAATAAAAATATATACAAAAATAAAATATAACAATAAAATAAATAACGGTAGTAAAAAATAACAATAAAAAACATAACAAAAATAAAAATACGCAGCGCCAAAAAGAAAAACAAAGTAACCAATTTATAAAAACCCAATGATACAATATACGCAGTAAATTAAAACACAACGACACATATAAAATAGATATACAATGACAATTCATAAATTGATACATATAACGCAATAAACAATAAATTAACAATAAATAACAATAAATAATAATTAAACCTCCGGCAGGGAAGGGCAGCTTAACCCCTCACACCTAACCCTCCCCTCCCAAGCCTGCCGGTCGAGCTCAGAAAGATATGATGATAAGGATGTTTTAAATGAACTGAAGAGGAGAGGGTCGAAATTGGTGAACGGAAAGTGATTGATGAGGCGGGAGGCAGTGATGATAAAGGAGTTGTTTAGGGCTTCCGTTCTAGGGGGAGGATAAAAAAGGGACGAGGGTGGGAGACGTGAGGAAGAGCGGGAAGGAAAGGAAGCGTCTCGAATGGTGAAATGGCGAGCTATGTAAGAGGGGAAATTATGAGAGATGATGTTATAAGCGGAAGTGGCAATGAAGTAGGATCGCCTAAGCTCGACCGACAGCCACCCCAGCTTAAGACGGTAAGGCGTAACATGCTCCCGCCACGGAATCTCTCCCCAAACAAAACGGACACACGCATTTAATAGCCTTTGCAGCTTTAAGTTCCTGGTAGCATCCAGGTCATGAAAAACCGCACATGCGTAATCAAAATGCGGGAAGATTAAAGCCTCGACCAGCCTCTTCCTGTTTCAACGTGAGAGCGCTCGCTTAAAAAATCTTAAGGAGTGAAGAACTCCGTGAACCCTTTGTGACACTGACGCGACCTGGCGAGACCAATCCAGGGTAGGCGAAATCCAAACGCCTAGAGACTTGACTTCCGTCTCATATTCAAGAAAACTATTCCCTATTGTAACCCTCGGGGCAGAGTCCAAGTCAATGCGCGAAATATAAGCCTGACTACCCAAAACCATCACCTTCGTTTTCCCCACATTTAAATTCAGTCCATTCGACCTCGCCCAGTCGTTAACCGCATTTGCATCCTCCGAAATTCTCTGTACACCCTGAGCGAGTTCGGTTGGGTAAAACGAGTGATAGATCTGGGTGTCATCTGCGAAGATCATGTAGTCTGAATGACTTAAAACACGTGGAAGATCATTTATAAAAATAGAGAATAACAATGGACCCAGGACACTACCCTGAGGAACCCCCCTAGACGTGTCGAGCCAGGCCGAGCTCCTCCTAAGCTCATCTACTACCGCTTGGGAGCGACCTACCAGATAGTGGTAAAACCAGGTAATAACCGTATCCGAGCAACCCAGGGAGCGTAATTTGTGAATCAGCAAATCATGTGGAACCGAATCAAAGGCTTTTGAAAAGTCGAACAAAACAAGAATGGTGATCTTACGCTTGTCTATGGCTCTCCTAATATCATCCAGGACCCCGATTAAAGCCGTTTGAGTACTATGCCGCCGGCGGAAGCCTGCTTGCCTCTCAATAATTAGATTATTGCAGTTAAGGTACTCTGTAAATTGTTCGTGAACTATCTTTTCAAGAATTACTTCACAAAGCTTTGCGATGGGCCTAGTGTCAGACGGTGAGATTACCTTGTTCGACTTTGCTAACGGAAAAAGAAGAGACCTAGACCAAGGCTTAGGGAAGGTTCCGGTAGAGGGTGATAAATTAAATAACTCGGCCAAACAAGGCGCCAATTGTGTAGCTAAAAGTTTCAGCATCGGAACCGAAATACCATCATGTCCTGTAGCCTTGGAGGTGGCCCTGGATATAATAGAAAGTACTTTCTGTGAGGTGATAGGGACGAAGTTGAATGAAATTGACGGATAGGACAAGGGCAGGATGTCTGTTGACGAGATGAGGGACTGAAGTTGATCAAATGAGAAAGGAAGGGGTGAATAAGAAACAGATGCATAATGGATACTGAGCTGATCAAGTGAAAAAATGTTGAGAGGTGATTGAGATGATTTAGACGTGAGACCCATGTTCCTGAGCTCTTTCCACAAGCCAGACGAGTTAGAAGCAGATTCTATCTTATTATTAAAATGCAGAAATTTACTGGAATCTATGTTATTTCTAACAAGATTACGCAGTTCCTTGTAGCATTGATAGTCCGAGCCAGTGGTCAAGAATCTCTTAAACGCTATATTGCGAGACTTAATTCTTTGTTTAATGAGTGGCGTAATCCAGGATTTGTTGACGTTTTTAATGGTGATGAGCTTAGCGGGAGCGAGAGAATCAAAAGTATGAAGGATGGCTGTGACGAGGTTTGAAAGTAGAATGCTGATGGAAGTAAAGAATGAAGATGATGATATTTGCGTATCCTGCAAAGAAAAATAATAAGGAGGGGAACGGCCAGACGACGTCGATGAAGGATGAGAAGCTGATGACGTGGACAATACAGTGGAAGTACTAGGAATAGATGAAAGATGACAAAAATCTATTGGTGAAAAGGGCAGCAGCTTCCGGTGGATCGATCTGAACCAGGTTCCGCGAGTACATCCTCTTCACAGCCGGCAATGGTTTGGTAAACTCCAAATTAAGAACAATAAAGTCGTGTCCTGCTGCAAAGGGAACTGACGACTTAGAATAAGAGTAAGCTGGCGGAGGATTACGTGTAATAAATAGATCCAACCATGTATGAGATGAGTGCGTATGATGAGTAGGGTCAGATCTAATGAGGAAAAGGTTTAATGAATTTAAGTAAGAATCCAACATGGCGGACGCCCCATCTTTAATACACATGTTAATATTAAAATCGCCGGTGATGACTACCTGGTCGCAAGTATGTAAAAAATTTGTCAAAATATCAAAAAATTTAGACGGATAGGCCACTGAGGGTCTCCTGTACACCACACAGAACAACAGCATGCCGGTATTGTTACTAACGCGGAAAATCATAAACTCTGGAGTGTTGGAAAAGACGGGGTCGGAGTGGGCCAAAAGCCTAACATCAAGATTATTCCTGAAATAAGTCGCCACCCCTCCCCCCTCCTTACCAGCCCGATCAAGTCTGTGCAAGGTGTAGTCAGGAAGGCCCAACATGTTGGAGGAATCATGTTCCGTGAGAAAGGTTTCAGATAAGGCAATGATATCATGATTTGATAGAAGGACTAATGATTCAATGGATGCAAAATGAGTTTTCAAACGATTTATATTAACATGAAAAATGGAGAAGGAATTGTGGGAATGTAGTGACGTCTGGCCGGACAACCTTCATTTCGGAGGAGAAAAATTATTAACCGTAAGTTCACTTAAATCTGCTTCTGAATAAATTGGGATAAGCTGCCCTCCCTTAACTCTGCGCATAAAAACCGTGTAGTCCTTTACAATAGGTCTCGCAAAGCCTAGGACCACGGAACGACGCAATGCCTTACTAAATAGAGTGTGCAGCTCCTTGGGCCACAGTGCACGGATAAAGATTGACGAGCTCCCCCCCGAACCAAAGAGTGAATCGGTAGTTGCGCCTTTGAGAAGGCGCGCCCTTTCGAGGACTAAGTCCCTTGGTTGATGGGGAGGAAACCCGGAAAACAATACTCTTAGAACTGAGAGTACGAGCTGTCGACGTCGTTGGTCCCGGATCTTGACTTCCTGGCCTGTTCCGGACAAGCCAGGGAGGAATATCAACTACTTGCGAGCATACGCGAGGGAGGTTAATAGCATTAAGGACCTTGTCCACTACCTCTCCGTCCGAAGAAGCCGAATCTACAGGGACACCAACCAATAAAAGTTCGCAGGTGTCCGACGAGGATGAAATTGCCGGTGTCGCTGAAATCGATTTGCTGCTACGCACGTCCCAAATGAAGCCCCGGATCGACTCATTCGCCGCTTCCAACGCTCCCAGACGGTCCGAGACGCGGGAGAATTTCTCTTCGGTCGCCGCCTCTAATTGAAAAACCCGGGAGTTGAGGTCTCAGATCTCGCTGGTCAATCCCTGCACCGAAGACTCGATGCGTGAGACCGTGTGCTCAAAATTCGCTTCTAACCGGCTCGCGAAGTCCGAGAAAAGAGCGGCCATGTCGACGGCACCAGTCGGTTGCGCGGGTAGGCCGGAGCAGCTGTCAGTGGGCGCGGCGCCACGAGGTTGCTTAGCAACCTGCGCACACGACGGCGAAGTGGGCGAGGCTAAGCGTTTGGCCGTCTCCGTGGTGGGGGTCGTAGTCGTGTTCGCGGTGCTTGGCGCGAGCTCAGCATCGGGAGAAACCGTCCCGGGAAGTGCTGCCCCCTCATGCGACACGGACAAAGCAGGTTTCTTTGCGAGTCGGCAACAGCGCGGTTCGCTCGAGTCGGGTAGAACTATAAAACAATTTGTGTGGATGAAATTCCCACATCCCGGACATACCTCCGCGTGATCTTTTTTAATAATCCTTCTACCGCAGACGAAATAGGTGGTGCGCGTAGCTGGCTGCATCCT